>RJWM01048683.1:0-11394 GCA_004363535.1 Dasyprocta punctata
ATAGTATGAGCATGACATTTGCTATGTTTAGCCAGTCAGGGAAGAGAGGAGGAGAGGGTCTTAGTGAGGTGAGGAATTCTTCCAACATTGAAAGTACAATCTTGTGCCAGTTCTCCAAGGCTTATCAATTTTTAGCATCTTTCCCAACATACAGTCTAGACACAGGGTGAGTGATTGCTTCAGGACAAATTATCCAGTGTATGAATTATTAGATCTTTTGCCTTTGTCCCTCTTCTCTATTAGCACCTCTACAGTTGGCTGGATCATGGAAAAAGACATGATAGAGAGTGCTTCACAAAACCATTTAATAACAATCATTAACATCTCGGAGAGAACAGTAAGTGGAAAGGTGTAGGAACCAGCTGCAAAATAGGGTCTGAATTCTTGTAATCTCTGCATTGTTCTCCTCTATCCATACAAATTTGGCAACTGCATCTGAAACCTACAGGGACCATCCTGCTCCTAAAGGGAAATTTAAATTCTCTTCTATAGAACTCCAGGGTTCCTTAAGAAGTCCTCAAAGAATCCTGCAGGAAATAATGTCTCTGTTTATCTATTCAACAAACATCCATTGAGCGCTGGCCAGATGTCTGGCACTGGGTTGGGTATGGTCCTTGTGGGAAAAGGATCTGCCAGGTTTCTGATCCTCAGTCCTTCAACTGGAGCAGCTCTGCTGGTGTCTGCCTTACAGCTGAGTTCTATGAAAGGGATTTCTTCTGCCTAAGGAAAGCTTGACATCCTCTGTGACACCAGGAATACCCTAATTTGAAAGAAATGTTTATTAAGTAAAGGCATTTGGGGACTGTGAGCCCATAGATCTAATAGATCTAAATGAATGACACATCAGCACCTCAATGAGTGCATAAGTGTTGTGTGTGTATTACTCGGGGTCAGCTATATTAAGCTGCTATAACAAATGGCCCCAAATCTCACTGACTTGCAGCATGAAAGACTTGTCTCTTGCTCACTGTCACGGTTTGAGTATCTTTTCCCTCCAAATTTCTTGTTGAAATTTAATTGCCTTTGTCGTAATGTTACAAGGCATAGCCCTTATTTAAGAAATGATGAGGTTATAGGGACTCCACCTTCAAGAATGCATCAATGCGATTATTGGGTGGAGGTAGTACACTAGTCATCACAAAAGTGGGGTTGCAATAAAGCTAATAGGACCCCGTGTCCTTTATTCTTTCAGTATGCATTCGTCTGCACTTCCACCATGGGATGATAGAGCTCAGAGGCCCACACCAGATGCAGACCCTGGATATGAGCTACATCAATTTTTGGCAATTACAGATTCGGTGATATTTTATTGTAGCAATAGAATGCAGACTGAAACACTGGAATTTCCATTGTGCATTTTCTATGCCTCCCCTTCCTGTATCATCCTACTCTGGGGCTCAAGCTGACAGAGTTAGTCTCTTCCTGTAACACTGCTAGTCCTCAGTAGGAGTGAACAAAGGACACAGTGAACTTCTATTGGTTCTTACAACTTCTGCCTGGAAGGTAGCAAATCACTGCCATTGAGTTCTCATTGGATAAACAAATTAAGTGGCTTTCTCCTCCCCATGCCACTGGCACAGGGATACATACTCTTTCCACAGGGGAGGGCAGCAAATATTCTGGAATAATAATGCAAAATGCCACTATATTCAGTAAATATTTGTAATTACATCTCTCTATACGATGATCATGTCCCAATGCATTATCTGTAAACCAAGCTGCCTGATCAGAAGTTCATGACTGCGCAGTTTTTTATTATGGGAAGAGCTCAAATGAGTTTAAAATAACCTCAAGATTCTCGTTGCCACAACTCTTCCACGACATCCCCCCCCACCGTCTACATTGGGTAAGCAAACCACATGCTTACCATCCCTCCGCCCCTTATCTAGTCTGCCTTTTCAAAACGTGTCATAAGATGTTAGAAGGAAAATTTCTGGAACTTCCAAGGATTAAGAAGAAATTTGCATCCGCAGAAAGCCAGGCTGTAAACCCCCCAGGAGTTGACGAGTTTACTTCCAGAGCCAGATTGTATAAAACAGGCTTTAAAAGTACTCTGGAGCCATCCTATGTAAAACAAATGGTCTGCCAACAGGAAGCCTCAAAGCGGGGTGCAGGGGATGAAGGAACGAAATGATCTGGTCTCCCGTGAGGATTTTCTCAATTGAAACAACACCAGTTTATGGAGTTAAAGGGAAGGAAGGAAGGAGAAAGGAAGAAAGGAAGAAAGGAAGAAAGGAAGAAAGGAAGAAAGAAAGAAAGAAAGAAAGAAAGAAAGAAAGAAAGAAAGAAAGAAAGAGAAAGAAGAAAGAGAAAGAAAGGTAGATTTTTTGGAGTAACTGGATTATACACAGGAAAGAAGCTTCTTTGTGAAGGAATGATTCACAAGGGAAAGCTGTGGTTGGCCTCTGAAATGTGGGTGACAAAAAACTCCAAATCAACCTGTGCAAAAGGGAATAATACCAGTTATCAAAGCTGAAAACTCCAAGCTGGGTGTGGTGGCGCACGCCTTTAATCCTAGCACTCGGGAGGTTGAGGTAGGCGGAGCTTTGGGAGTTCAAGGCCAGCTTGGCCTACAACGCGAGCACAAGGCCGGCCTGAGCTACATAGTGCGACCCTGCCTCAAAAAAACCAGGGCTGGGAGTTTGGCTCAGCGCCTTAAGCGCCTGTGCTGGCAGGCGCGAGGTTGTGAGTTCAACCCCCGGTGCCGCAAAAAAAAAAAAAAAGCTGAAAACTCCAGATATGAATTTTGGCTTTAGGTATGGCTGTATCCAGGGGCTCATATATTACCTGAATTCATCTTCTCTCTCCTTTCTCCCTGTCTCTTTTTCTGTCTCTGTCTCTTTCTCTGTGTTTCTGGATCTGTGTCTGTCTCTGTCTCTGCCTCTCTTTCTGTCTCTGTGTCTGTGTCTCTCTCTGATTCTCCCTTCTCACAATCTCTGTCTCCCATCTGCCTTGCTGAGCTTTCAAACCGTTCTCGGTTTGAAAGCTGACTGACATCCAAAGTTAAAGGGAGGAAAGGTTTATTTGGCTGACTGTGTGTTGAGGTTTCAGTCCATAGTTGGCTGGTGGCTCCAGGGGAGGGGCATCACAGAACAGAAGGCAGGTGCCAGCAGCAATAAGCAAGAAGTGACAAGCGACAAGGGACACCACAGCCCTTTCTGTCCCTTATCTTCTGATCCAGGTTACCGGCCCTTATCAGGGGTAGCACTCACACCCTTAATCCTAGCATTGCACTGTGAATCAATCCCAGCATCATGTCCTTGATCCTAGCTTTATACAGCCTAGACCCAGCTACCTCTGAAAAGCCCCAGTGATGATCACAGAGGCTTTGGGTGGACGTGCAGAGACAAGCTACAGCCAAGCGTTTAGCCTGCTATTGGCCTGTATGGCTTTTTCCTTTGACACGGATAGAGCCTCTCTGTGAGCCGCCCCTCAGGTCTTCCGGGCCTCACCCTGTTCCGTTTATTGCTGGCAATGGCTCCGGCCTTATCCCTCTGCAGGGAGTCAGCAGGACAGGGTTACTCAGCCAGCTGTTGTCCTCATAGACTCCTCCCACCCCTGATTTTCACACACACACATCATGGCACCTGCCACTGCGTTCCTACCCGCTGGACGCTTTCCCAGGCCACCCCTGGTGATCTGTAGTGATTGAGCCATCACTTGCCCCACCTTCCAAGCCAGACATGATCCTCTTTGTCCAGCAGATGGTAGGTAAAGAAGCCAGCACTTCCTGTTTCTGCCTGTGTCCTCTGACCTCTGTCATTAATGTGTAGGTTTCTGGGTCCTCTGAGAAGTAGACACTGAAATGGGATTAAGTATGCAGGGATTTTATTAGAGCAAACGATGGGAGAAAGTGTAGAGGGCCTGGAAAAGGGCAGAGAGTCGCCAGACTGAGAGAAGGAGGGAGAGAAGGTTAGGATGGAAGTGACTTTGACCCCATACAGGCGAAAGAAGGTCTGGATGCCAGGTAGTCCTGGGCCAGTGCTGGCTACCAAAGGGGTCCTGTCTCCAGGCAGGACCAGCTGTGTCATTCATACGCCCCACGGCAGAGTAAATAGGCCCAGGGACACTTGTTTAAGATCATTATTAAGAATTTTGAGATGGTGATAGCAGAACAAGCATTAAGCTGAGCACAGTGGGGCGGCCTCAGGACCCCACTGTGCTGGGTCACTGCCTGGGGCAGCGTGTGGGAAGGGTGGCCCCCGTGCCACAGGCGGAGGATTTCTGCCCAGCGGCCAGGCCCACAGACAACTGTGCTTTGTGTGGTCGGAGGTCTGTGAGGCACATTCTCACGACCCTGCAGATGGACGAGTGCATTTCTTTCTGTGGTTTTTGCTTTTTTCTCTTAAGAAAATTGAGGATAAACATGTTATCTTCTATCTTTAGTTCATACGTTAAAACATTTTGGGGATTTAATCGTGATGGAATTTATTTGTCTGAATGCTATGAAGTAGAGATTGCCTTAACTTTTTCCCTCAGCTGATAATCCTATGTCTTAGTATCATTTATCAAGTGGTCTTTCTTTTCCCTTCTGATTTAAATGCCTGTATGCCAAATATTAGATTCCCATAGACATACACATGATAGGAGGGAATAATGGAGCTGAATCCCCAAGATAGCAGGTGCTGCAGCTCACATGCACATGGAAACATTATGAAGGGATGGAAAGAGGGTGTCTCAAGTGGGTTTTGTGATATTCCCACCCTAAAAATATAGGTTGGGTAACAGTACTGGGATTGGAGTTATAGAAGTTCCGCCCTTCCTTCCTTCCCTCTTTCCCTCCTTCCTTCCTTCCTCTTTTGGTACTAGGGATTGGACCCATGACGAACTAAACTATATCCTCAATTATTTTAATTTGTTTATTTTGGGACAGGGTCTTGCTATGTTGTCCAGGACTCAAATTTGTGATTGTCCTGCCTCAGCCTCTGGCATATCTAGGATTACAGGTATAGGTCACTGAGCTTGGCTTAGAGAAGGGTCTTCCTTAGAAAGAGATGTAGGGTTCTCTGAATTTTCCTACCCCAAAATAGAGGTTGATGGCTCTTTGCTGCTGCTCCTAGGTCTAGGGAAAGAGGGTCCCAAGGTACTACCCAGAGTTGCCCGTGTTTTCCCCCCAGCTGGGGATTATCTTGCTTGGTGTTTGATTTGCACCAGAAAAAGCTTAAGCTCAAGAATCTGTGGATGGCTTTTTGCTTCACCCAACAAGGAGAGGTGACTGTGACCCTGCGTGTTCCCCCTATTTCCTTTCCAGGTGTGTGCTCAACACTCTCCACCTGCTCTGAAATTCACGGAAGTTGACTTCACAACAAGTCCATGTTGGCTCCCTGTCCATTTGGGTTTGGCCACTGGGAGGTCCCAGCTGGAGCTGAGGGTGGATGAGAAGAGAGGTTGGCCACAGGAGGCCATGGAGAGAAGGTCCCCACAGGGTACCATTTGTTCAATTGATGCCATCCTTGGCCACAGTTCAAAGCAGACCTGGCCCTCCTCCCTCCTTGCTCCTCCAGGCTCAGAGCGTGAGGTGCTCCTCGCTTTGGCCGGCCACAGAGAACTTCCTCTCCCTCATTCCTCTCCACTCCATCCCCACTTTTATTAATAGTCTCCTTTCATTGAGTCATCTTCCGCTGCCTTTCCGGGTACGCCATCTGTTTCCAATGGGAAGGAACCTCAGTGTGACGATCTTGCATCTTAGAAGACGACATTTGGCTTCTTTAATTTTTTTTCCTAGTTCAAACTGTTATACATGACAGAAAACTTGGAAATTAGAGACAGGAAAGTTGGAGGGATTATTTTAAGTGTTTTTCTTTCCTCTGTTAAATACTCAGCCTCTAGGTGGCCTCCTTCAGGCCCAGAGCTTCAAATTCAACTACACGCGGTAAACTCCCAAATCACTATCTCCGGCCTGTCATCTCTTCTCTTTTGATTTTTGCATATCCAAAATCCAAAGGCTTTTTTCTTTTTGAACCAGGCTCCCACTTCACCAGTGCTATATAAGCACTCTACAACTAAGCCACACCCCCTCCCCCAACCCAAAGCCTATTTATTGTCTGCCTGGTGTCTGATAGAACTTCTAATTCATATTCCCCAGCCACCCTCCATCTAGAATGCCATTCCTCCATCAGATGCTTATCTTAGTCATGGTACCTTCACCCATCCAGCTGTCTGAGCCCCAAACCTGGAGCCACTGACTATGAACTAAATGTGTCCCTCCAAATTCAGACATTGAAACTCTTACCTTAATGGGACAGTATTAGGATGTGGGATCTTTTAAGAGGTGATTAGGTCATGAATTAGATCATGAATTGGAATTAGATCACGAATGGGTGATTAGGTGATGAGTTAGCTCATAGGAGAGACTTTGGAGGGCTCTCTGGTGCCATGTGAAGATACCGAGTGAAAGTGCCGTCTATGAACAGAGAAGAGGCCTTCACTGGACATTGAATCTGGGGGTGCCTTAATCTTGGACCACTTGGCCTCCAGAGTATGAGAAATGAATGTTTATTGCTGAAGCCACCCAACCTGTGGTCTTTTGTGATAGCAGCTCAAACGGATGGAAGTACTCTCTTTACCCGTTTTCTTCACCTCCCACATTGATTCCATCTCCAATGGGTGAAGAAATTAGGAAAAACACCATCAAGATGGGTATGCGCAACTCTCTGCTGTCATGGCCAAAGCTGACAGCATTTCAAGGTTGGGTGCAAAAGGAGCTATAGAAGAAGGAGCCACTTTGAAGACGGCTTCTTCACCCATCCAACCACTACCTGGGCCGGGTGGGCTGAGAAGAGAGCTCACCTGAAATGATGGTGCCCCTACACGTGACTTCCCAGGTGACTTAGGTGTCTCACACACCATGAATGGCTCTGGAGAGGAAGCCCCAGTGCTTGGGGAAGACGGTGAGTATTCTATGACAGTCAGGTAGAAGTGGCCTGGTCTTTTATGACTCAGTTTCCAAAGGCACATTGCTTCACCTCTGTGTGTTCTGTTGGCTGAAGCTGCTATCAGTCCAGAGTCAAGAGGAGGGGACACAGATCTTTCAGTTGGAAGAGGCAAATGATTTCAGTTCACGTAGTCAAACTATCTTGCCTGTGAAGTAGCTAACATAGTCAGTTCTGGGCACACGGCAAGTTTATGTTGAGTTCATAAACACTGTCCCAGCCCAAAAATATAAACACTGCACTTACTCTGTTACCTACAGATAATCAGCATTAAATTACATTGCTATTAGTTTTTCAATGTATCAACTATCTATGTATGCATTCTTTTTACTCTATGATTGTAAATATTATTAGCATTATAATAAAGTATTATAACTTCCCCATTTCAATAAATATTTCTCTGTGCCAATGAATGGTCTAGTTCCACACTTTTGGAGGTACTGTATTTTACTTATTTGATCCCCTAATGTTAGACAAGTGAATTTTTCCCCAGTATTTTGCTGTTATAATGCACAGTGAACATACATTAGTCCTCCCTTACCTACAAGAGCCTTCAAGACCTTCAGTAGATGCCGGAAACTGAACTCTATATTTGTACTATGTGTATGTTTTTAGGGACTGAGGGTGTAGCTCAGTGTTACAGCACGTGCTCGGCATGTATGCGCTCCCGGGTTTGATCTGTCAAACACCAAAAATCAATCAATCAGTTAAAATGACAAAATAGAATAATTGTAATGGTATACTCTAATAAATGTTATGTGAAAGTGCTCTTTCTCTGTGTGTCTCTCATACTGTATTACCCTTCTTGTGATGATGCACGCTACAGTGTCTGCATGATGAGATAAACCAAGGCAAATGATGTAAGCTTAGTGATGCAACGTTAGGCTACTATTGACTTCCTGCCAGTGCACCGGAAGGAAGATGATCTGCTTTGAGTGATCCTGGATTGTTTTCCATTCAATATTTTCAAACTGCAGGGGATTGAAACCTCAGAAAGCAAAACGGCAGAGAAGGAAGAACTACTGTATTTGCGTGCATGCCTTTGCACATTTTAAAGGAATTCTTTCAGGGACTAATTTCTAGAACTCAAATTCTGGGTTTAAAAAATACACACTCACAAGATCTTGTATGTATTTATATTCATACAATAGGATTTTCTCATTTCTGAGAAACCAAAATTAAACATTCCACGAAATCTTTCTTGTGCATTTTGCATTGGACTTATTTTCTTTAAAACAATAAAGCATAAATGTATTCTTCTTTATTCTAAATATTTGCTTTTTATGGCTTTTGCTTTGTTACAGTTGGTATTTCAATAAAATAGGTACTGCTTCTGAAAAGAAATATCAAGAGGTTTTCTAAAAATACCACATCATTGCAAAAATGTTCAGATTTGAAAATGAAATGTGTCCATAGTAATTGAATCCCACTGCAAACCAATTCATCTTAGTTCCAAGCAGCAAAGAACATTGCACAGTGAGAGTCGTGACTGTAGCACCATTACCCATGACTTTGGCAAACTCAGTCAAATGAAAACCAGGAACTTGGAGGGACTCACTGAGAAAATTCAAGTTTTAGCTCCAAGATAGTGATAGCATGTTTAGTATTTTAGAAAACGGTCATATAAGTTCTAGCCTTGTTAGCAGCCATTCTGTCTATTAAGACTTGGATATGATTTGAATGTGTGCCCCAGGGGATCATGTGCTAGAAGCTTGGTTTTCTGTGTGGCAGCACTGAGGGTGTGAAACCTTTATGAGGTGAGTCCTAGTGGGAGGTGGTGTGGTCAGTTGGGGCACTTGACCCTTGATTTGCTCCATGACAGCGAATTATTACAGTAAGAATGAGCCTGGCCCTTGGGTCTCTCTTACTTGGTTTCTCTTGCCTTGCCTTGTGACTGCTGTCTCCTCACTTGGGATACTGCGTTGATAGTCACCTGATGTATTATAATACAGCAAGGCCATCACTAGAGGCTGAACAAATATCACTTGATCTTGAATTTCCAGCCTTCAAATTGAAAGTTACATAAAGGTCCTTCTGTTACAAAGTATTTAGCCTCAGGTATTTTGTTGCAGCAACAGAAAACAGATCAAAGCATTGTTTCTTGCATTTTTGCACTAATTTAGTTACATTAATTATAGGTGCTGGTCTGATGCATAATCTGATTTAAACAGTTGCACAGCAAAAAATGCTATAATACATATAACAACAAAATTCTATTTACAATTTGTGATTTTTAAATAATCAAACTGTCTAAATATCTGTTTTAAATTCTACATGCTTTGCAGGTATAATTCTATATTTGGTTTCATGGCATCTAATGTTTATTTATTTATTTATTTATTTAGGTACCAGGGATTGAACTCACAACCTTGCACCTGCCAGGCAAGTGCTTACACCACTGAGCTAAATCCCCAGTGGCATCCAATATTTAGTCTGTTCATTGGAACACCTATTTCAAAAATAACAGGAAGACATCTTGTACAACATCTATGCACCTATTTCTGTATCCATTATCTATCTATCTATCTTCCTCAGAGTAAATGGTATCAGTGGAACAAAATACTAAAGACACCAGGTGGATAGATTGAAAGTAAAATATTTACAGTGATTTTCATTGGCAGTACTCAAGCGGCTGCATATTACTGTTCTGGAGTAGGGTTCATCTTCAGTGACCCTGTCATTGTCACTGACACCAGCCTATAATGAGCACTCGTGGGATCTTGGTTCAGGAGAGGTTTCCTACCATGGCTTCTTGGGTACCTGTCCTTCCACATGTCCTTTTTCTTTGCCTGTTAGTGAGTTAGTATTGTGCGTAATTCTTTGAAATAGTTTCAATTTTGTTCCAGCCACAGTTTTGCCTACTTGAGTATGTGTCTATGGGCTCAAACCTTGTTTCTTCATTTTCCTCACTAGTACCTTGGGGACATTGGCACTTTCTGCTGAGTGTTTCTCTGGATCTAAGAAGAAGAAGAAAATTTGCACATGAAGAATTTGTAAGATGAGTTTTTAAAAAGTGGAATAAATAGCAATTTAAAATCCTTTTAGTCATCTTAAATGAATGCAAAATTTTTCAGATGTGAAATTGGTTTATACGAGTTCGCTCAACAGATTTAGGCAACAAGTTTCTATTTCTTTAGACCAAGAAAAATTTTATTATACCAAAGCATTGGTACTAGGACTTTGGGAGCATGAATTATCCAAGGATTCTCTACTTTGAACTTAATGTCCTGGCTGAATGTCATCAACAAAATGTGTAAGATCTGGACTCTGAAAGACCACAGTGGATACTTAGAACTCTCTGTATTCTTTCCTCTTAATGCTTATGGTGTTCAGAGTCCCTCGTGAAGGCATTTGACTGCTGCTGCTCCTGACTTATGTTCATAACTAAAGGTCCCATGCGACCCCGCGTCCCAGCGTGTCGTCTACCATTTGTGAAGAATTTCAGGTATTTCTGCAGTCCCCACGCAAGAGCTTAGGCCCCTGTCAGTGCTGTCTGGTGCTACTTAAAGTCTACATGAACTGTGGAAAACATTTCTAGGATATTTGAATTCTTAAGATTTTAGGAAATCCAGAAGATCATAGATAGCCTAAATAAATAAAAATATACTTCACTGTCTCGGTTTATGAATGGCATCTCTCTCCCACATTTGTCTTTTCCCACCTGAGAATTAACTCTGTTCCTTTCAGCATACTTCCCTGCAGTTGCTTTGACCTTGGTGCCGCTGTTTTCTTCCTTGACCATCTTCAGCATTCCCCTGGACACACGTGCACACCACGGGTCAGTCACCAAAGCTTTATTTGCACCTGTTTTCTTTTGCACTGTGCACTGCATCACCAAAAAGCTATAATTTGGACTGTAATTAAGGTGGAGCTCTTTGAAATCTATCTTTTATTACATTTTTGGTACAGGTCTGGACTCTGAGTTTCCTATTATATGTCTTGATTTCTGTTTGTATGAGCTTAATTATGTATAATCTTTACTGAGTCTCTTTTGAGATTAGTTTCTATTTTAAATGTTACGATTTTGATCTAAAAAGAGCCTTTGCTTTCCACATTTATTTTGCTTAGACCTTGGAGGACTCACTGATCTTCACTATTGTGGTTTCACCTGCCTGTTAGATTTTTCTCCCAGAAATGTTTTTCATAATTTTGTGTGTCTATTTTTTTGAGACAGGGTCTCACAATGCAGCTCGGGCTGGTCTTGAACTCATTATGTAGCTCAGGCTGGCCTTGAACTTGCAGTGATCCTCCTGCCTCAACCTCGCAGTTTTTCACAATTTCTAGGACAGCTCTTCAAGCTCTTTTGTAAGGGTTCTAATCTTATTCATGAAGGCAGAGCCCAATCACCTTCTGAAAGCCTTACTTCTTGCTACTGTTGCTTTAGCAATTAAATTTCAACATGAATTTGTAGAGAAGACACAGCACTCAAAGTGTGGCAGTCATTTGTTAAATTCCATGCAAA
>RJWM01048684.1:0-11393 GCA_004363535.1 Dasyprocta punctata
CAGTCTGGGAGGCTGAACCAGAAGGACTGCAGGTTCAAACCCAGTCTGGACAAGGTGGCAACTTAGTAAGGTGCATCAAAACAAAACAAAACAAGTCATATGTGGTGGCACACAACTGTGATCTCAGTGCTCAGGAGGCTGAGGCCAGCCTGAACTACATAGTGAGGCCCTGTCTCAAGAACTAAATAAGTAAATAAAGATGGGGGTCAGTATGAGGGCCCTGGGTTCAATTCCTGTCACCATCTAAAAAAAGGGAGGGAGGGAGGGAGGAAAAGAGACAATGCATCCAATACCTAGACCAAAGGTAAAACGTATCATGAGATGGGAAGCTAGAGGTTCTAAGAAATCCAACCAAAAAAAAAAAAAAAAAAAGAGGCTATTATAACATCAGAAAATTTTTATTTAAAAATAATTTTATTACAACACTTGGTGGTTCAAATGTTAACAATATTCACACACCCATAATAAAAAACAAACTGGCTTAAGCAAAACTGTCTTTCACATATACTGAGAGGATGGGACCACATAAATGGTGATGGGGACAACAAAAATCATGGTAATCAAAGCTGGGCATGGTGGCACACACCTGCAATCCCAGCAATCAGGAGGCTGAGGCAGGAGGATCGTTGCAAGTTGGAGATCAGTCTGGGCTACAAAATGAGTTCAAGGCCAGCCTGAAGGGCATAATGAGACCCTGTCTCAAAAAAATAGGGGCAGAGTTTTAGCTCAATGGCGTAAGTGCCTGCCTGGCAGGCACAAGGCTGTGCATTCAATCCCCAGTACCAAAAAAAAAAAAAAAATTATAGTAATCAATACTAATGGCTTTTCATATGACAGATATGGTTTTTTATTTCAAGATAGGGTTTCACTATGTAGCCCAGGCTGGCCCTAAACTCACTATGTAGCACAACCTGTCCTCAAACTCACAGTAATCCTTCTGCCTCAGTCTCCCAAGTGCTGGAATTACAGGCATGTGGAACCACACCATTCTCAATGCTTGCCCTGTACTAACTGTTTAACCCTCAAAACAATCTCATACAGCACACTATTATTCTTCCCCATTTTATAAATGAGAAAACTAAAGCACAAGGAGGCAAAGAAGCTTGTCTCAGTCTAATAAATAATAGGATTCGGCGTTAGGCGATCTATGCAAAATCCTCATCTTTTACCAAATTCAATACAAAATCTTAAAACCTGAACTTAATTAGCAATAGAAATTACTTCTTAGAAAATACAGACAAAAAAGCCAGAGTTAAAAGTAGAAATGAAGACTAGGGAAAGATGCAGCTTTGTAACCTGTCCAACACTGGCTTTTCAAAATGATGCAGAACTTTTCTGAAAAAATGCATATACAGGCATGCTGGTGCACACTTGTAATCCCAACACTTGGGAGGCTGAGGCAGAAGGACTGCTGCAAGTCTGAGGCCAGCCTGGGCTACATGCCAAGACCCATCTCAAAAAATTAATCAATTAATTAATTTTTAAAATACATATTAAGAGTTAAGCATGGTGGTGCAAGCCTGTATTTCCAGCAATTGGAGGCTAAAGCAGGTGGACTGTAAATTCAGGCCAGCTTGGGCTACACAGCAAGTTCAAACCCAGCCTGAGCTAAAGACCCTGTCTTGTAGCCCACCAGGCCTAATGGGATACATCTATAAGCCCAGCACTTGAGAAGCTGAGTCAAGAAAATTGCCATAAGTTGGAGGCGAGCCTGAACTACATAGTGAATTCAAGGCCTCAACAGTACACTTTCTTTTTTCCTTTTTCTTTTCTTTTTTTTTTTTTTTTTTTTTTTTTTTGTGGCACCAGGGATCGAACTCACAACCTCGTGCCTTGCCAGACAGGCACAGAGCCAAACTCCTGGCCCTAGTTTTTTGAGGCAGGGTTGCACTATGTAGCTCAGCTCGGCCTCATGCTCACATTGTAGCCCAAGCCGGCCTCAAACTTACAACGCTTCGCCTACCTCAGCCTCCCAAGTGCTGGGATTAAAGGCGTGCGCCACCACGCCCGGCTAACGGTACACTTTCAATGAATGTTTTACTGCATGCAAAATATTCTTCAGTAAAACTTAAAAATTAAATCAGGAAACTGTTTTTAAATGCACATATGAGATACTAATGTACACCCACCGGCATGGACAGGACAGGAAAAACCCGACACTACCTGCTGTTGATAAGACCACGAATTCCCAAACTCAGAGCCAGCTGTGAGGTAACAGGACACAGCCGCTGAAGAAGCCATGGCTGCTGGGGCTGCCCCCATGTCACCCCTGTCCCCGCAAACCCATTCCTACCTATGTAGAGACCCAAAGAAACAACACAAGGCATGTTCACTGTGGCATCTTTCAAGGCGAGCACCAGAAACCACCTAGAGTCCATCAGCAGGAGGAGTGCACCCTGTGTTCTGAGCACACACAGTGGAATACTCCACCGTGACAAGGAAGCACACCACGGGCCGGGGCGCACCGCCACACGGATGCCATTCACAAGCAGAACGTCGAGTGAACCAGGCGTGATGGCACACACCTGGAGTCCTAGCACTCGGGAGGCTGAGAAGCACTGAGCGTTCAAGGCCTGCCTGAACTCTATCTCAAAAAAACAAAAAAATGATCTTGAGACGAGGCCAGGAAGTGACCAGGAGGAAGCTCAGGGGAGCCTCAGAGGGCTAGAAAGGAGTTGGGTTTAAACTTGCTGTGGGTACAGGGTTTGTATGTTCACTTTGTACAAGTTCAATTAATCAAACACTCAAAATCGAAGCATTTCCATCCTAGCTATTACTCAGAAAAGGAGAAAAAGAAAAAAATGAGTCAAGGTCTCATTAAATTGCCCAGCTTGGACTCCAACTCGCAATCCTCCTGCCTCAGGCTCCCAGAACACTCAGCCGGCCGGAAGGTGTGCACCACCACACCCTGCTCAGGTAGGGATCCTGGAGTGTGAGGATTGTGCTCCGCCCAGAGGGAGTGAGTACAAAATTCCAGAGGCCCCAGGAGAGGTCTAGAGTAGCCTGAGGGGTCTGTGAGTCATCTACTAATGAGCACTGTAATTACAGTGATCACTTTTGCTCTAACTTTTGCAGGGGAGGGCCCCACTTGGTTAGGCACCCAGCCTGAGCTTGCTGGTTCAAACCTCACAACCAAACAAATCCAGTATTAGGAATGGACCCACATTAGAGATAAGCAAACTGAGGTTTAGAGAGTCAACATATGTCCGGTAAATGGGTGAGGGCGAAGCATATAGCTCAGTAGCACAGCACCTGCCTGGCAAGTGTAAGGTCCCAAGTCTGATTCCTGGTACCAAACCAAAAAAAAAAAAAAAAAAAAAAAAAAATTGATTAATTTCTTAGTAAGTAGTGTGAGGTCTAAACCTCCACCCCAGATAGCAAGGTTTTAGCCAGGGGCTGCAGGTTAAAACTCTCAACTCAGAAATGTGGACAACTGTTAGTGTCCATTCTTAGGGGTTTGACTTGGGTTGGGGTGGTTTTTTATCTTTTTGCTACTTTTGGCTACGGATCCATCTCTTGCATTAACTCATGAGGTCCCCAGATGCAATGATGGATACAGTACATTTATGGCCTGGGACAAGTGGGAAGGAGCTTTCGTGGCTGGCACTTGACAACCTCAACTTTTTCCACAATGAGATACCAGGCTTCTTCGGGGAGCCAGTGTGGAAAGGACCCTAGCCCCAGAACTGAAGATGTAGTTTAGTGATAAAGTGCCTGCCTAGCATGGGCAAAGCCTTGGGTTCCATCCTTAGTACTATAAGAAAAATAAATCAAAGAGCTGGAGATACTAATCCATATTTATAATCCTAGCCCTGTGGAAGGCTGAGGCAGGAGGATCAAAGATCAGGAGCCCAGGCTGGGCAACTTAGCCACTTAACAAGATCTTATCTCAAATAAAAAAGGTCTGGGGATGTAGTTCAGTATGAAGGCCCTGGGTTCAATCCCCAGTACTGCAAAAAGAAAGAAAAAAATTAAAGGACCCTGGCCCTGACTCACTACCGGCCAGGGCTCAAAGAGGCCCTGGGGAGGTCTGAGACCTCACTAGAAAGCAGCTCCAGCTGGTCCCCTTCAAAGCTGGACTGAAGTCTGGCGGAAGTCACAGGGTGGGAGTAAAATCAGGTCAGACCACAGCGGAGTCCACAAAGAGCACCCCAAATGGCCACATCTGAAACCAGAATGGCCCATCCCCTCCCTCCCGCAAGCTGCTCCTTTCCTGTCTGCTGGAAGCTGGGGCTGCCCACCACTCCATTTGAGCAGCACCCCAAGTCCCAAACCCTTACCACCTCCACTCACCCTCTCGGGTCACCCTCACCCGGAAACAGCCTCTCCCCAACACCACAGAACCATCCCACTTCCCTCCTTGTCTGCTAGTCTCTGGGCCAGCATCCAGCTGAGTTTTTCTTTAAATGCTTATTTTGGAATCACTTCAAATTTGAGGAAAAGTTTGAAATAGTACAACGCATTGCCATCTGACCTGCCTCAGGTCCCACAACTGTGGACAGCTTTCTCACAGCTATGTTTGCCTTTCTTTCCTGTTATCTTTGTCTCTCGTATGTATATGCAAATGACAGCCACTCCTGAACCTCTCTCAAGAAGCAGGAGTGGGTACGGTGTCCCTTCCCTAAACACCTCAGCATTCAGAGTCCCTAAAAACAAGGGTGCCCTTACATAACCGAGGCAGCTATCAACTTCATGGAACATGATATTGATTCAATGCCATCAGCTAATCTACAGTCCATAGTTCAGTTTTGGCAATTGCCCCCACCGTCTCCTTCACAGCAATTTCTTCCAGGATCCAAGATCTCATCTAGGCTGGTCCACTGCTTTGTGCTGTTAATTTTTTTTTTTTAAGTCTTTTCTCCTTCAGTGCAACACTCAACCTTCCTTTGTCTTGCATACCATTGACAGTTTCTGAGCCCAGGCAAGTTCTGTAAAATGCCCCTCCTCTTTCATTCCTCGGAGTAAAATTCCAAAACCTTATTTCAAGCCCTCCGGGCTGGGCAGGATCTGCCTGCCCCATCCCTAACCCCGTGTCCCAGCAGCCAGCTCTGGGCTCCAGCCTCGTCACCGTCACTGCACTTTCCACTCTTCACACACAAAAAGGATCGCTCCAGGCAGCGACGAGGTCAGGCCCTCTGACCCCGCCCTCGCCCTCAGGCCAGGCCAGACCTGAGGCATTTTCTTCTCTGGAAGACCAGTGTCCCTATTCAGAATGACTTCCTTCTCAGATCTGCATATTCATGGCCCAGCTCCTCTCACTAGAGCATGGGCTGCGAGGAGGGCAAAGACGTCAGTCTGGGTCACTCCCGCACAGTTCTGGGTCCCTGGCCATGCCTGGCACACAGGAAGCGCTCAGAAATGATTTGCTAAGTAAATGTGCAAGTGAGGAAAGAAAATCTTTGCTGGGCCTGGGAGCTAAAGCACCAGAAGGCAGCAAGAGCCGAGGACTGTGGATGGCCTTCCAGATTCCAGAACCTTCCCCAGTCCGCCCTGTTGCCTCTAAGCAGAAAAGGAAGAGTGTGGCAAACCTCCCTTATCTTCTCGATCCCATCACCCCACCAGCCAATGCTGATTAATCTTTCTAAATCAATCCCAGTGGGCTGACAGGCTAGATTCCAGAGCTGAAGCCATGGGTCCTGCAGAAGACCCATGACACCCTATTGTCCACCGACAAGGTCAAAGGGCAGGCCTCCCCATCCTGATCCTCCCCCCAGAGTATGGGGGCAGGAAGAATAAATATCCAAGCACAAACTCTTGCTAATAGTTCTAAATTGCAATGCAGGAAAACTGCATGCAGGGCCTCCCAACCCCAGAGCTGAGAGCTGAGAGCCTAGAGCAGCCAGCAGACAGCCCAACCTGCCAGGTACTTGTCACTTACTGTCCCCTGCACTGACCAGACTGAGAGCATTTACTGCTCAGCTTACATCAAAACTCAAGGTTACAGCAAAGGGAAAAGCCACCCCGAGTTTGAATCAAACCCCATTCATTCCCAATTTCACCTCTTCTACAAAGAGATCAAACCCCTTAGCCGGATCCACAGCTCTGAGCCCACCTCCTCCAGGGCACCCCCATTGACAACAGATTCCCCCCACTCATCCAGGGCTTCTGCTACCCTAAGCTCTCCTGGAGCAGCAGTTCTGTGCCCAGCCTACTGGACACGGGGCAACCCTGCTGCCAACCTCTGCATGGGAACCAGCCCAGAAGAAATGTCCTCTCACCCCCACTCACTGGCTGGTTCTGTGACCCGGGCAAATCGCTCAGCTTCTCCCAGCTTTTTGTATGAAAAATAAACAAATAAGATGTAGCTGATAGCGCTGGCAAGACCTAAGAAGCTGTCAGCCAAAGACAGAAGATAGGGTGTGGGGAAGAGAAATTTTACCACCAGCACCCCACAAAGAAAACAGGGTGTGGGAAGTTCTGGATTGAGGAATTTCTAACCCACCACCCCAAGCAGTGAAGGGGTCTGGGGGTGCAGCTCCCCACTCCTATCTAATGGAATTAGCAGACTGGCTCCAGCACAGGGCGGGGGTCCTGCACTGATCTCCCTGCCTGAGCTGAGGTGAGCATGGAGGGCACTGAGAAGCAGCGCGGCAGCCCACTCTTCCCTCCACGCCCAGCAAGGCTCAGGGCGCAGGGGTGGCCTTCCCGCCATTTCCTCCCCAACCTCAGCCACTGGAGCACGGAAAATCCAGGCAGCTAAGCGCTTGGGAGGCCCCGACCCAGGGCTCTGGCAGCCTCCCACTAGCCTCTCAAGATCCAAGTCTCTACCTCTCCGTCTACCAGTAACCGGCCCTATATAGCGCGGCCAGTTTGCGGGGCGGGGGCCACGGTGGGCACACGCAGAAGCGCTCCCTGGCGCAGTAGCTCTTGACGCTGCGCTCCTAGAGACACTTTGGCTCTACCAGATTGGGGAATGCACGGCAGGCAAAGGCTTAGCCAGCCTGAAACACTAGGTTCCATTCCCGACTGCGGCCCCTGCCACCGCCCCAGGCCCTCAGAGAGAGTGACCCGAAGATCGCAAGACTCCGGCGGCAAACGCACGGAGGAACCCTGTGGTCTCCGGGGGCGCGCATAGGCGGAGAGCCTCCACCAGCAGCGTTCCCAAGTTTGGGGTGGGGGGCGGCGGCCGGCGCGGTGGTGGGGTGAAAACCCTGGCCCTCGTCGGAACGCGACCCCCAGTTCCCAAGGGTCGCCCCCCTCCCCCGCAGGGAACTCCGTGCGCCCCTCCCCCGCCCGGCGCCTCACAAAGGCCCTTTGTCCCACTGAGCCCCTGCGACTCTGGTTCCTGAAAAGTTCCAGGAGAAAAATCAAAGAGATAGACAAGATCGGCAGGCGCAGCCCAGCCAGCCAGGCGGGCAAGAGGGGGGCAACCGAGAGGGGTGGCAGCTCAAGGCTCCAGGGGTGCTTTTCCTCCAAGACCCCAAGAACGGGGTTAGCGTCGGAGAGTACCCACAGAAATCGCAAAACTCCTAAACTTCAGCTTGAAAGGATTTTTCTCCCTTAATTCCAAGGGCAGAAGCCAAGGGCTGCCAGGATGATGTGTCCCAGGGGCAGCCACGGGAAGGGCAGCCGGTCCCGCGTCCCCACTCCCGCCGCGGTGCCCTCCCGTGTGCTCCCGCCAAGGTTGGGCAGCCATCGCGGGAAATGGCGGAGGCCGCCGGGCCTCCTCGGACGCAGTTTCCCAGCCCCGCATTGGGTGTCGCCCCACCACACACACTCCTGGTGTCCCTTCTGACGCCCGGCCCGGTTTATCCGCTCTCTGGGTGGCCTCTTTCCCCAGGACTGCGGTAGCAGTGGCTCAGTTTCAGCGTCCGCACGGCGTGCTCTCGCTCCAGCCAGAAAACCTGGGGTGGGAGGGAGCCGCCACACTCCTAACTGGGGGATAAAGGGGCTCCCGAGGGCCGGCCATAGAGGCCAGGTTGCCAGAGCTGAGATCACCAAGGTCCTCCCGGGTGTCTTCCCGGGTTCCAGCAACCCCACGCACTCTGGAACCATAAGAGACCCAGGTTGGTGAGAGTGGTAAAACTGGGGACAGAACCGAAAGCCCACGGGCCCCAGGAAGGGAATTTGAGGAGAAAATGATTCGGGCTCCTAAGCATAGGGACTGGTTGGTTTGTTCATTTCTCGCCCAGAAATTTGCAAACTCTAGCCCAGGCCCATCTGGGGATTTGAATTGGCCTTTGGTGACTCCGATTTCGGCAGACGGTTAGGCCTCGGAAGGTCTCCACGCACAGGGGACCACAGCCTAACGCCTCTCCGCTGGGACCTCGGGACTGGCCTCTGCCCAGGACTCAGGATTTCCCCACCCTGGGAGCTGAGCCTTGTGGCACACGGTGGACCCACCGGGGTGAGAGGCGCCCAGCCCTGGCGACACTGATCTTCCCGGACCTCCCTCCCCGGGATCCCCGGAAGGCAGGAGAGGCGGACGCAGGGCACTTACCCGGGTGCGGGTGGAGGTTGAGGCCGGCCATGTACTTCCCGGGCGGCAGAGGGCCGGGCAAGCCGGAGGCGGGCAAGCGTCCGGCAGTGGCCGCGCCCACACGGTGACTGTCCATGGCCAAGCCGGACAGCAGCGGCGGCGGGGGGCCATGCACGGACCGCTGGGGCCCGAAGTCTCGGCCATCCATCCTCCGCGGGAGTGCCGCGGACAGCCCCCCACCCGGCCCGCAGGCCTCGTTCCGTGGGACCTAAAACTTCAGCCTCGATGTTGTGCCAGAGTCCTCGGGTGGCGGGGGCTCCGTGGCGTGCATGGCCGCGGCTTGCGCTCGGTGGCGGGCTCGCCCGAGGCCCAGGGCGCACGGCCAGCGGGCGGTGGAGCCCCTCCGGGCGACCAGGCGGAGCTGCGCGAAGTGGCGCACACAGCGTCTTGGTGGGGAGAAGAGAGACGGGCCGCGGAAGACAGAAGGGAGAAAAGAAAAAAGAAAAGAAGAAAATAAAAAAGAAGAAAAAAAACAAGTTTCAGAAAGTAGCCTCGCCCTTCGGGTGGGTAGCTGTAGATCTGGTGGTCAGAAGTGAAATCGGGAGTAGCCCTCTTTCCGCGAAAAGTTAAAATCCATGCTCTTTCCTCCTGGTGGCTTCAGTCTCCCGGGAGCAGGCTTGGAAAAGTGACCGGCGGGCGCTGCGCCCCAGCCCCGACTCTGCCTCGGTGAAACTGGGGAAGGACCACGGGAACCGACCGCGCCCGGACAGTGTAAATACAAACCTCGAAGAGTGTTTTATTCTATTCCCGGCCGTCACATGCTATGAAACCTTTCCATAAGCGATTCGCAATGTCTTCCTAAACACTGTCACTATCTGATCCAGAAAGTTTAATATTTAACCTTTTTGGGGGGCCTTTGCCTCCCTTTTCAGAGTTTGATTTTGGCAGAGCTGGCGCTGGGAGTCACCAAAGGCGTGTTTGGTTTGGGGCTTTTCGTTGTTGTTGTTTCGGGAGGGGGGAGGGTGCAAAACCGGTTTATTATTTTTAAAGAGGCTCACCGCCCCCTCCAGCCACCCTTGTGGGGCAACCGAGAGTCGCAGTCTTGAGTCCAAGGACCCCAGACGTGGCATTCTCCCCTGCGGACTGGAAAGAATCTTTCAAAAATGGCTTTGGTTTCATTTTCCAACACCCGAGCCTGGGAATCCTGCGGCCGGAGGACAAGCGGCCTCGCGCAGGAGATTGGGGGGGCGTCAGAGAAGAAGGAAGAGAATCAAGGATCTCTTAATCCTATTCCCCATCCCCCAAAAATAACCTACAAAGAGAACCTCGAAGCGCGGGCAGGACCCAGAGGCGCCTCCCCAATGTATGGGTAAATCACCCCGCAGTTCCAGTTTCAAGGTGTTTGTTTAAAAGCGGTCTTTTGCCGTTTCCCGGGGTGGGGGACCGGGTCGTGGGGCTCACCCTTCCCTCGCTCTCCGTCGGCCCGCCCGCGGCAGCTCAGATTGATTCCCGCAGGCCCGGGAGCTCTTGGAGTCCCCGATCACGCCAAAACCCCCGGCTCCGGGGTGCTCGCCCCGACTCTGCACCCAACCCCCCCAGCTGGAGACCCCTTGAACCGCAAACTCCACCGCCCGCCTCCTCCTCCAGCCTCCTAGTTAACGTTGCTAAGGGTCCCTATTTTACCGTGTTTTGGATTTCAAACACCCCGTCTCCCTCCCTCGCATCGGGCTCTAGTTACCAGATTCGCGTTTACTTTGGAAAAATCTACGGTCGCCACATCCGAGGATACATGTCTCAAGGAGGCGATGAGTTTCCTGTGATTTTTTTTAAATAATGTTGCAGAAAGCTTTCTTTTAAAAACCAGCGACTCAGTGCGTTCCCAGAAACCCCAGTTTAGAGAAGTCGGGGTGAAGTCCCCCGCAACCCCCTGGCAATGGCAAAGAAGCTGGCGTGGCCATCTGCGGGCTCCGCTGCGTTCTCCCTACTTTTCACCCCCTCTTAAACGCAGTTAAAATGGCTGAATTCTGGCTTTTAATTAAAAACAGCCTATAATCGAAAACGTCTCCGGCATCCCCGGCTCTCTCGCTGCCTGCCAGGGACTTAGCATGGAATCGACAGCCCTCGGCCGTGCCGGGCAGGGAAGCCTGGAGCGGACTGGGGATTCGGGTGGGCGCCCGGGGAGCAGTATCGCGCCCCTACCCTTGGCGGGGCGCTTTCTCCCCAAGGTCTCTGGCCCCCGAATGGATTCTGGGTAGCTGTACAGCTTTGGGAACCCCATGCGCACCCTGAGGGGCAGGTGAGGTGGAGTGGTGGGGGGGCAGCTGCAGAGTTTGGAGACCCTCGCGCCCAGTAGGGCCGACGGGCGAACCGGCGGCGTACCTGGCGCGGCGGGGCTCCCAGCTCCGGGCTCCGGCGAAAACGACTCCGGCGGCGGCCCGGGCTCCAGGCGCGGCTAGGCGCCCGTGCTGCCCGGCATCCCGCGGCCGCCGCTCCCCTCCGCCACCCGCAGCCGCTTCACACTTTTTGCCCGCCTTTCCTTTTTTTGGTAGAAAACCGCTCCCTGGGCCGAGCGCTCCGCGCGCCAACTCCTCCGCCCTCCCGCGGCCCGGCTCCCGCAGCCCCCGGAAAAGCCAGCTTTCCTCCCGCCGAGCTCCCCGCTTTTTAATAAAATCCAGGTAGCGCCGGTTTAAAGAATCCCAAATCTCCATATACAGCCCGGGATTGGAAAAGGTACATTACACAACCCCCCTTTCAAGTTCCTCTCGCTGGATCTGCTCAAGGTCCGCTGTGCCTCCGAACTTCCTCTGCAATCGAAAGTAACCCGCCCTCTCTTGATTTTATTTAGGCGTTTAAACTTTTCCCTGAAGGTGCGTCCACCCAGGGCCCCAGGTGAACCCAGTTCCTCACCTGGAAACACGTACCTGGATCCGGGGCTCGATGCCGCCCACCGCGCCGCAGTACGAGGGTTGATCAA
>RJWM01048685.1:0-11397 GCA_004363535.1 Dasyprocta punctata
AGGTTACTCTTGGAGAGATAAGTTGTTTCTCTGGGTCTGGCACATAATTTGACAGATGTCATGTTACAGATAGCTAAGCCCCAGGCTAGCAGAATCTATCAATAAATAGGCTAACCATTTACAAAATAATAAAGTTCAGCGACAATCTTTACTCCTACTGAAGATCACTTTTTCTTACCTTTAACTGGGTGAGTTTTTCCAGGCCACCAGGCTTTCTTTTTTTCTTTTTCTTTCTTTTTTTTTTTTTTTTTTTAGCAGGAATTGAACTCAGGACCTTGCATTTGCCAGGCAGGTGCTGTGAGTCAGATTTTCTACATCTCCTTCTACAAGGGTCACACCAATCTCCATAACCCTTCTGGTAGAGATTTGCCAAGACCTGGCAAATTCTGAATCAGGTCCATCCACAGGAGAAAGAACAGCAGATGCTAAGGTAGAATTTGCAAGACCCTGGGTCCAATTCTCGGCACCACAAAAATGAAAATAAAACAGAGGGACAGGAGACAGGCATTGAGAAGTGACAGTCCCACGTGGCAGTCTGAGCTCGCCTCTGATATCACCTGCTTTGTGGCAGTCTGAGCTCGCCTCTGATATCACCTGCTTTGTGCACATCTGAGTTCAGGGCCCCTCACAATCATTCTCAGCCCCTTAAGGGTTTTGAAAGTTTCTGGGGACTCTGAGGTTTGTGTGCCCACAGACCTGAGAAGAGTTGATCTCCAGAGTCCCTCGTGTCACAGTGAGCAGGACTTCAAGGTCCTTATCAGTGGCCCAGTAGAAGTGCCTTAGGGTAATAATTTGTCACCATTTTTAACACTAAAAACAGGCCAAATTCTTTATACTATGTACATTTAGATCCAACCTTTGAATATGCCCCAAATTATTCTAAAAGTGTAAAAAAAATAATTAACTGAAAGATTTGTTTCAACCACCACAGGCACTGGCCAAAGCACTCTTCGAGTGTTATTTCAGCACTTCTCATCGTACATTTGAATGCCACTCTTCATAGTGATATGCGGCCACCCATGCCTTCACCACCTACAGCCAGGAACCCCACAGATTTAGGTCAGATCCATCTGACAAGCGGGGAGACCGTGGCTCAAGGGGACACCTGACTTGCAAGTAAAGGACCCAGGCCTTCCACACTGTGCTGGTTCATGCTCGAAACTGAAGCCAACAGGAGATTCAGGGTCAGCCCTTTCCAAGCATAAATATGGAGGCACACAAACGACTGAGCTGACCTTTTAAAATATGCCTTTAATTATTTTGTTTGAATGAGAAGTTGTTCACTGTAAAAAAATTTCTTATCTACATTTTCCAGAAGGAAAAAAAAAATATAACAGGACTAACTTTATATTCCAACATAGCTGCGTGCTGTCTTTGTAGGTAAAAGGCCAGCTGCATGTATGGTTCCTTCGAGGCTGAGCACCACGACTGTGACCTGCCTTGTGTGACAGTGTTATTCCACCATACTGTGTACAAACAAGGGTTTAGTAACTCAGATTACATTTTAAAGGTCAGGATCATTATTTAATGGTCTACCATAAGGTCCATGTTCAATAAATACTTAGTCTCTAATTTTTCTTTCATACAAATATACCCCATTTCAACAACTCTCACGTGTGCCTTTTCCCCCTCCTCACTTCCACATCTCTGAAGTCAGGATCCAGTTTGGAACACCGGATACAGTCGACACTGTCATTCAGTAACTGTCCACCAGGTGACAGCAATGACATAGGAGTGGGAAACTGCCATTGACACCTGTTAGGATCCAGCGATTGTCAACCTCAGACCACCTTTCAATTCATTAAATATAGTCATCCCTTCACATTGGATCAGAGATATTTGGAAGAAAAAAAAAGCTGTGTCTATACTGAACACATATAGACTTTTTGTCATGATTCATTGAGCAATACCGGATAATCACTATATATGTAGCATTTACATTGTATTAGGTTCTGTAAGTAATTTAAAGATGATTTGAAGTATACAGGAAGATGTGCATAGATTATGTGCAAATACTATGTCATCTTACACAAAGACTTGAACATCTACAGATTTTTATATCCTCAGTGGTCCTAGAACCAATCCCCACAACACACAACAACTTGCTTGAAGCAAGGCACAGTTCAGTAAGAGTTGATTTTGAATAGCAGTTACATACTAGGGCCCCAGTTATTTTTTAAATCTAGCTTTAGAAGCCTTGCCAAATGTTACTTAATGATGAATTTCTGCCTTTATTACATATTTTTCCAAGCTTTGCTGAAATCAAAGGAATTGAGGGAAAGAGTCTATCAAGAAATTATCAATGGATGCAGAAAACCTAGATTCCATCCTTGCTGGGGTAACACCAATGATAATCTAAACACTTTAGCTGTCAGTTTGTGAGGAAAATCTCTACAGGGTGGGGAATTGGGGCCAGCATTGCAAATTAACACCTTTAGTCTCTGTATTAAATTCCTATTGCGATCTTTACTAATAACCTCAGATGCAGTGGCTTAAAACACACGAATTGACTTTCTTACGATTTCGTGGGTCAGACTTCCAACAGGATTCTTGCTGGACTAGGACCAAGGTGTCGACAAGGCTAGGGTGCTTTCGGGCATCTAGGTTATAAGCCACTTCCTTGCCTCTGCCAGTCCCTGGAGCTACCACAGTCCCTGGTCGGGGTGCCCTCCTCCCTCCTTAAAGCCAGTGATACTGCTTGGCTATGGCTCTGCTGTTACCCCGGCTCCCTCTGCCTCTCCTCTGACTCCCTCTGACTTTCAAGAGCCCTGGTGATATGTTAGGCCCATCCATATAACCCAGAATAATCTTCCTGCTTTAACGTCAACCGACTAGCAACTTTACTCCTCTTTGCAATGGAACCTAACATATGCAGAGGTTCTGGGAATTAGAACGTTGTCCTCTTTGGGAACCCGTTATTCTGCCTACTAAATCCCATGCTTTTAGGAAGTGGCCATTTCTCCCTCCTTTTAGCCCCTGGAATTCTCTCTTGGACAGAATCTGAGACAGTCATCCAATATTTGTACTGCTGGATTCTTTAAAAGTTTGACTTAGGCTAAATCAGACAACCATAGAACTAAGTGGCTGAGTCACACATTGTCAGCGTCATTCCTCCACCAAACATACGCTTCCCGAGTCTATATTATCCAAATGCCACTGGCCCATCCCTCAGAACAGCCCAAGGCAATGATTAGTACACTGACCGTAAAGATACTGGGAGTCCCTTGTCCCCATACACACAATTCTCTCTTGAAGGATGAGGAGAAATTTCCTTCTGGTCTCATTACAAAAAGAACAGCTGACTTGCTTTTGTGGATCACAGAACTCATCCAGTTTCTCTCTTTGTGCTTATCAGAGTCTCAGGCCATATTTCTACCCATTTTAGCGCATGCATAGGAATTCTTTGCCTGTATTTTGTGCATACCAACCTCACGCTTAGTTCCTCTTAGCTTCCTATCCTGACTTTCTCTTTGAAGGGATTTTAGTTCTCATTTCACATTTAATTTCATCTTGTTACGTCGAGTGCACCTTTCATTCTTTCTAAAATCCTTTGTAGAGTGATGCAGTTACATGGATCTGACATGGAAATCACATCTAAAGTGAAGATTTGGGTGACTCATCAGGCTGACTGAATTGCTCAAAAAGCACAAAATTGCCTTCTACTTGTACTGATCCTTGGAGAGAATATTGCAGTTCTGACATCTTCTCCCCAGAACTGAACTACTGAGAATACCCAAGACTATTTCCGATGCTTACTGAAGACTGCTCAGCTGGAGGGAGTAGTGGGGTGGGAGGGAGCAATCCACTAAGTCTTCCTGAAAATGTTTCCAATAGTCACTTTTCAAAGGTCAAATTCTAGTTAAAAAGAAGAGAAATTTCACTGAGAAACAAATGCAGTTTAGCAAGGCCAAGGGCTCACACTGCTGCTGCCGCCGCTATCTAAATTGAGCTCTGAAGACAGGGAAGGATGAAGGAGCTGGAGAGTGGAAATTAACCTGGTTTTTAGTCAGTGTGCGGTGGACCTGGTTTTCAAAGACAAATGATCCAAAGCTTAAAGTGGCAATCTTCTTCCCCTTCTTACCTGCTTCATATAGGCAATGATGTCAATTCCGCAATTTTTTTTTCTGATTTATTCTTTTGTATTCTTAACTAACATGCTTAAATAGTTACCAGCTTATTTACCAATTTAAGCATAATCCATGGAGTTCTTATGATAGATAAGTTTTTAACTCTCTGATCTCACAACGACCTTCTCTTTCTGCCAGCTTCTTTTATCCTTTCGTTAAGCAACATCCATTGATTATATTAACTGGGTGTGGCGGCATGCACCTGTAGTCCCAGCTACTACAGAGGCTGAGGCAGGAGGAAAACTCATGAGTTCAAAACCAACCTGGGCAAAACAGCAAGGCCCCATCTCAAAAGAAACAAAATTTACTGCTTCCATTGTTATAACTATGCAAATATTATTTCTGATTGGTTTATGGAGTGAATTGATTACATTCATTTTTTATCCTAAATTTTTATAGTGTCATTTTTTTAATTGCTCAGTTAAATACTACTCTTCAGTGTTCTTGGTCCCTTTCACAGTCTCTGTAGGGAAATCAAAGTCAAGATCTGTCCGTTTTTTCTCTAGAGAACTCCCTTCCGGGGCACAGGGTTGGATTATTCCAACATGGAGGGTTTTTACACTGGGGTCCTGACACTTCGCTACTCCCCTGTGAATCCTCTTCACCTTGCTCTGTGTTACTGTCCTGTGAAATGACTTGCACGGTTCCCTTTTTCCTCAGTTTTCTCCATCCTGTCAATGGAAAAGTTCCTCCAGCATGAGAAGAAGATGTACCAAAAAGGGTGCATGTTTTCTGTTGAGATGCGGGTGCTAAAAAATGTCTTCAATTGCTTATGCTGAATAGGTAGCCTGCTGAGATGTGCAATCTAGGTTGGAAGTCATTTTTCTTCACTATTTTGAAGACACTTCTCCATTGTTTTGTTTTTGGTTTGGTTTGGTTTGGTTTTGCAGTACTGGGGATTTAACCCATGACTTTCACAGTGAGTTATATCCCAGCACTTACCCCCACCCTCTTTTTTTAAAAAAAAGTTTGAGACAGGGTCTTGCTATGTCATTAAATTGCCTGGACTGGACTCAAACTTTCAATCCTCCTGCCTCAGCCTCAAAAAGTGCTGGACTTACAGGTCAGACATGAGCCACCAAGCCTGTCTCTCCTTCGTCTTGTAGCACAGCAGTCCCTGACCATTTCTGCACCAGGGATGGTTTCATGGAAAACAATTTTTCCCCAGATGGGTGGGGAGTGATTTCAGGATGGCTAAAGGAGTACCTAACCTGGTGCCCTGCACAGCAGGTTCGAGCTCCTCTGGGATCCTGACGCCTGGCTGATCTGACAGGAGGCAGAGCTCAGGGAACTGTAAACACAGAAGCCGGTGGCTCCCCCGCCATGGTCACCTGCTGTGCTACCTGGCTCCTAACTGGCCACAGACCACTACCAGTGGTGGCCCAGGGGCTGGGGACACTGTCGCAGCATGCAATGTTGCTATTGAGAAGTCGGTCACCATTCTGATTCCTGATCCTCTTATACCCATTTCACACTGCATTCTTGAAAGCCCTGGCATTCTCTCTATCCTTTCTGTCCTGAGGTTTCCTAAGAACTTGTTTCTGTGGGTGTCTTCTTCTCATTCACTGGTTTATCTGTCAGTGAACTCTTTTCATCTAGAAACTTAAACTTAAATAAGAAATTCTCATACATACTTTATTGATATTTTCTTCCCCACAGCTTTCTCTTTTCCGGTTTCCTCATTTTTACCTATTAATTGGAATACTGAACTTCCCATTTCCTTGTATTTTGCTCACAAATTCTCTTTCTCTTTGTCCTATTTTCTGAGCAAATACTTCATTTTCCCATAGCTTGACTTTTATCTCAGCTTTTATATCTTTACCTTCAACTCAATCATGCTCTCTTGTTCTTTAAGGGTCTCTATTGTGATAATGTGTGGCCACGTCTCTTTTCCTGTCTCTCAGAGGGCATTAGATCATAATGTATTTCACATCTCGTCCTGGCATTTGAATTGACTTTCTGTCCTCTGATTCCTTTTTTCTATTGGCTCATCTTTCATACTGAACAGCCCTCAAATGTCTGGTAATCACTGGAAATAACTTCATATTTAAGAATGAGACATCAGAAAAGCTGTCTGTGTAGGTGGGGCTCAGAAGGCTCCCAGTGATATTTCAAAACCTATAGGAGGTCTGTTTGTCTACAAAGAAAGATTCCCTAATATCCCAGCTGGGAAGTAGCAGCCTGCTGCTGGCACGCGGGGAGCCAGCAGGGAGAAGGAACCCCAGGGAACTCACTTCAGTAGGCAGACGTGGGCTTCAGCTTCTTGTTTTCCCCTCCTCCTCACTACACACTCCAGGGTGCCTGCTGCCTCTGGCTCCAGAGTCTCTCAGGCCAGTTCTCCAGGAAATACGCCTCTCTTTCCTGGGCGTGCAGAGGGCTCCGTGGCCCTGCTGCCCGCAGTGAGGTAGGGACTTGAGTTAACTCTGCCCTTCGGAGAGCCTTGTGGGAAATGTCCCTTGTGGGTCCTCCTCACTGCGTTCCTCTGAGTCTCAAAGTTTTGGGGGACCCCCAGCCCCGCTTTTCATCCCACCCCCTGAAGCTCCTTCGCCTTCACCAACTCTGAGAGGTCGGCCTGTGTGTGTCGCCCTCTTTGATTACAGATGGAGGCCAGCTCCTGCTTCTCATTCTTGCTGGGGTTCAGGCGAATATTTCAAATGAAGAGAGCAGAAGTGGCTTTCCTTGGGTCTTAGAATCCCAACTGCTCCACTTTTCTGCAGCTGATTGCTGGACACTGTTTTTCATAACAAACAAATGTGGAAACTCTTAGACTTTTCCACTGCCTTACCTAAAATAGTTTGTGCCATGATTTCTTGACCTTTCAGTCTGCGGCACATCTAGATGTGCAAGTGCACACTTGGCACGAGGCAGATAATCGTTTCCTTCTCCTCCACTTGAGCCTTCTGTCCATCTGGCCTCACTGAGTGTTAATGGGTAAGACAGAAAGTCCCTAACAAGCCCACCAACCTTCAGAGAAGTTAATAAGCCGCGACCTATTCTGTGGAGAGTAGCGGTGGGGGAGGCAGCAGTTCAAAAGCAACTGAAATGTCAGCCTGGTTTGGAAAAGGTCAATCAGCAATCCCAGCGTAAAAATGCTGTGCTTGTGATAAACTTGATTAACAGAACACTGAAGCCCTATTATTAAAAATTTTAATAGAACATTCTGGAGTTGAAAAGCTTATCTTTGATGAGCTGGAAAAGCAAGAAAAATAATCCTGAGCCATTTCCCAGTTTAGAAGCCTTTGTTTATCCTTCTCTGCTACAGTGAGAGTCACGAGTCTGAGGGTTTGGATTAGATCTTCATACTTCCTGCCCTGCGGGAGTTCAGCTTCATGTGCAGCCCACGTGCAGGTCAGGGGCGCTGTCCTCCACCGCTCTGACCAGTGGCCCGGAGCCAGTCAGTGACACTGGGACGCACACCCACACATCACAGCGCCCTCCTCAGTCCCAGGGTTTCCGAGTTCTCCGTTGTCCCGAGTCACCTGATTTGCTTTAAGGAGACAACAACCTGAGAGCCGGGCAGCCCTGCCCAATAAGAATCTCAGTCATTGGAGCCGGGCGTGGTGGCGCACACCTTTAATCCCAGCACTCGGGAGGCTGAGGTAGGAGGAGCATTGTGAGTTCGAGGCCGGCTTGGGCTACAACGCGAGCACAAGGCCGGCCTGAGCTACACAGTGCGACCCTACCTCAAAAAACCAGGGCCGGGAGTTTGGCTCAGCGGCTTACACGCCTGTCAGGCAGGCGCAAGGTTAGGAGTTCAATCCCCGGTGCCGCAAAAAAAAAAAAAAAAAAAAAAAAAAAAAAAATCATCAAAAATTGAAAAAAAAAAAAAAAAAAAAAAAAAAAACGTCTCAGTCACATTGGAAAAAAGAAGAAAAATGTACAGTCTGGAAGCCGAAACAGTGAAACAGCGGCCGGCTGGGTGGGGGGCGCATTGGAATGGATGGGAGACATCTATCCTTCTTGGCAATTGTTAAGGACCAAAGGTCATTCTATCCGGGAACCTCTTGGGAGTTGACATAAAGTTTGTGTGTCAATTTCTTCATTCACTTCTCAAATCCACTCCATCTCCAAGCTACTAAGTGTGGGATTCATACATCCTGAAAAGAGTTAGTTTTAGGATCAAATGGACTCCTGGTGTTCACCAGCTTTTTCTGAGCCTCAGTTTCCTTGCCTGTGCAATGAAAAAAACAGCACCATCTTTGCAAGGTTCTAAGGATTGGATGCAATGTATATAAAGTGACTATCACACAGTAAGTCCTTAGTAAATGACAGCTATAGTTAGTACTATTTTTTATTGTTATTACATTATCTGTGTGGAGTAAGAAAGGCTTTCAGCCCAGCCTTCCATATTTACGTAAGGATGGCTCTTTGCCAGTTTCTTAGCTTGACAGACAGAAGTTCACACTCCCAAGGGCCTGTGGTTAACTCATCTTACCCGTGAGAGGTGCCAGCCTCCACCTCATCCTTGACCTTCTTCTTTATTTTTTTTATTTTAAAGAGAATATAAAACCAGAAAAATCAAGAAGTAAGCAATCAAAAAACAACAACAAAAGCAAAATGACAGTGATAACAAAAAGCAACAGCAATATAGGATTTCAAAACAAGACGATAGGAATTTTACAATGGTTCTTATATTACATATTGTTATCTTCAAAATAGTTGCTCAGGTTACCAGAGACAGGCATGCAAGATTGATTGAACAATATAATTCCCCTTTGAGCAATTTCTTTCCCTTTTACTGTATCTATTATAACTTTTGGATCTTATTTACTCTTTCAGTTTCTTCCACTAGTGAGACAATACAGTGTTTACACATGCAAGTTTGATTTATTTCACTTATGAGTATGGTTTCTAGTCACATCCATTTACCTATAAAAGCCTTAAGTCTATCATTCTTTATGGCTGAGTAGTATTCCATTGTATAAAAATACCACATCTTTTTTATACATTGTCCTTGACCTTCTTGGCCAATCTGTAGTAGTCACTGCCACCTGTGACCTTTGTCTGCTGAGCCCAGAGTTAGCTCTTGCTCAGCTAGTGTGTCTGGAACCCACCCACCCAATATCTAACCAAGTCCCTCTCCACCATCTCCCCCTGCCCGCCTCATGCCACATGCTGGCTCTCAGTCTTCGGCTGCCTCTGCTGGAATCTGAGGTGAGTTCAGCCTTTCTTCTCTAATGACGGGGCCTTGAATGAAGCCTCCTTTGTGGAAGGAGTGTTCGCAATACTTTGCTTCTACACTCCTTTTCTCTCCGTGTCTATTCTGACTCGACGGTGTCAGTGTCACAGAGACCCCAAGTGAACTCCGCCTCTGCTGCAGCTCCAGTGAGGTTCGTGTGCTGGGAGGTTGGTCCGAGGTGATGGGCCTCATGCTAAGTCCTACGAGGGTGCTACCCTGAGAGGGCATTCGTGCCACTCTGCTGGGACCCCTGAGCTCTCAACAGAGCCAGCTTTTCAGAGAATGATCTCAATCCCTGAACCATTCCTGGGCTTTCTGTTTCACTCCTGTTTTGAGATGCCATCTGCCACGAGGTCTTCATCAGAGTCGAGCCAGTGCTGGCACCAGGCCTTCGAGTCTACACAACCCTGAGCTGAACAGACCTCCTTTCCTTATAAAATCAGCTCACCATGGGAATTTCATCACAGTGATGAGACATGGACCAACACGGCCTTATGTAGAGTTAGCATGTGCCACCAGGGCAGCCCAGTCAACTCCCCTGAAGCTGCAACACCACTGATCTACTTGCCAAGCTGAACAAATACCCACTCTCTGGCTGGGCATGGTGGCACTCGCCTGTAATGCCAGCGCAGGGGAGGCTGAGGCAGGAGGATTGCTGCAAGTTTGAGACCAGCCTGGGCTACAAAGTGAGCCCAAGGCTGGCCTGAACTGCATAGCGAGACCCTGTCTCAAAAACAAAGCAAAGCAAAAAAAAAAAGAAAACAAAAAAATACCCACTCTCTGATGTGGAGCCAGAGTTGGCTCCACTGCCAGAAGCACAGATGACCCCGGCACAGGCTCCATCCACCTCCACGTGCCTGTCTCAGATTCCAGGAAACCCAGGCTGCTGCTCCTTGGCACCGCCTCGCCCACAGTCTGTCTCCGCTCAGGGCTGCCTTGCCCTCACACACATTCCTGACTTCTCTGCAGCTGGTTCTCCTCTTGTTTTTCCAGTCCCTCTGCACCTTTCCGGGAGACGCACTGGCAAACCTGTCTCTAAGTGTGAGTGGCTGCTCCTCATGCCAGGTGCCCGCCCAGAGTCACACCTGCAGTGCAGCAGCCACTTTCGTTGATCCAGAATTTTAAAGCTCACTCATCTGATCCTATCAGGTGACCACAATAAGCCAGGACACTATCAAATAGAGATTACCAGGTGTCTCCCTGGATATCCTAAATTTAATTAAGACTCCAGAAACGCAAATTTTAAATAAACAGCCCAAGAGACTCTTTCTCATCTTCAGGAAAGACTGGGAAACACCCAAATGCTACTGCAGTCCTGGTCGCTTTACAGAAGAGGAGGTGAAAGCCTGGAGCAGAGCGAGGGCTCACCTGAGGTCACCTGCTCTGTGCTGCAGATCCGGCCCCATGCCAGGTTTCCAGATGCCCTTCATCCCGGAGCCTCTGCTTAGCAAGGGGGACCTGACGCGGGCCATGTGGGGCACCTTGTGGTGTAAGAGGAATTTTCCCTGTTAATAATACATGGTTTGTACTGCTCGCCCACCCCCCTGCCATTCAGGGAATTGAGCTGTTACAATTTACAGATTGCCTACAATTTATAAAACTGCCCCTTCTCATGACTAAGGAATTTACAACATGTTCTTTTCCGGAGCATCTGCCGCCCATATTAGGAAGCGCCCACCGCCGCCCAACCTCAGACCTCCCTATGGTTGCTTTCTCCAATGAATGTAAAAAGCCATTTAAATTAACCAATGCTGCTTCTGTACCCGCGCTTGCAAAGACCCCTCCTCCCTTTGTTCTATAGCTAATAAGCCCTGCTCGGGCTCAATTCAGGGCTCTCTGTTCCTGCGTGTTCAGTGAGCCGCACGCATGCTTGGACAGTAAAGACCCCATGCCAATTGCATGAGAAGGTGTCTGTTGATTTCTTCCTACACGCGGCGGGCGTCTCGACCCTCACAGTGGAACAGTGGGTGAGGAGTCGACTGTATCAGCAGTCTCTCCTTGGTGGTGGTGACAGCCCCATGCACAGCCCCGTCTTTCCCCCAGGTTCGAAGCAGGATTTTCCCAGGTGCATCACATGGGAAGTAATGATGC
>RJWM01048686.1:0-11392 GCA_004363535.1 Dasyprocta punctata
TGGATGTACAGTAGTGACAACTAGAGGCAGAAAAAGGAGGGCAGTGTTGATAAAAGGAGGCTATATTTTCCCAGTACACACTACACACACATGTAGAAATATCACACTGAAACCCATACAAATGTATGATTAACACATTACATAGTCATTTTTTCATTGCTGGGACAAAATACCTAACAGCCACAATTTAAAAGGGGAAATTCTTTACTTTGCCTTGTGGTTTCAGAGGGTTCAGACCATGGTTGGCCAGCGCCAAGGCAGAAGCAGCATTGCTGAAGGGCCTGGTGGAGGAAAGTCATTCACCCTATGACAACCAGGCAGCAGAGAGAAGAAAGAGCTGGGGACAAGAACACACACTTCCAGATTACACACAGTCAGTAGGAACTCATCAATGGATCAATCCACCAATGAGCACCGCACCTCCGTGAGCCAGTCGCCTTCCCAAAGCCCCACCTCTGAACATGGGAGACTTGGGGGGCATTTAAATCTAAACCAAACACATGTTAACAAAAAACATTTTTAAAATCTTGGAGTCAAAATCATGAAGCTGATGAGATCAGTGGGAGAAAAGGTAAAAAATGAAAGGAAAGATGCTAAAGGTACAGTCTCAAGATAAATCTAAGTGTGGGAGTAGAGAGAGAAAAGAACCAGCAGAGGTTAAAGCATTGGCACCAAGAATTCAGAAGACACAGTGCTATGGACACCAGGGACGGAATTTACAAGACACAGATAACAGTCTCCATGATGGCACAAGGAGCAAGAGCACAGACAGAGAACAATCTATAGCGGTGAGTGGTGCGTTGGCGGAGTGGACAAGGCAGAGGCCAGGCTGTCATGTGCCTTATGTCCATGAGAGAAGGAAAAGCAGGCCAGCCACTTAGAGAAGAAGAGAAGAACATTACACCAGGAAACCAATTTAGAGGCTTGCGTTTGTGTAGGGCCTGGTCCTGCCCGCTATCACTCATCCATTTCTGGTCACACAGCTTTGGCCTGGCCTGGGTTGACATGAGAGATGCATCACAGCACCAGTGAGGGCAGCTCACAAGTCAGGCTCTGTGCACCCCTCACCCTGACTGTGCTGTGCTCAACACATGGCTCGTGCCCCACAGAAAGGGGCGAGTATAAGGAAGACTCGTAGTCAATCTCTCCTCCAGAACCAGGACTAAAAAGTTTGAAGAACCTCATTTGCCCTCCAAGTAAGCATGGCGATGCCAAAGAAAGAAGGGATGTGTTGGCGAAAGGATGCCAGAGACACACAGCAAGTTGCGTTCTAAATGTATCAGAAAGGAATGCCACGAGCTTGCACTTATTGTAGGGTCCCAAGATTCTGAACCTAGTCCTGTTGAACCTGAAAGAGGATCCAAACATAATGTCAGAAGATAGTGGTAAGAACTGACAAGCCAGGCTGGGAATCCCCTGCATTTCTGTGGCCATTAAGGGGATCCAACAAAGAAGTCTCCTCCACAAAGGGACTTTGTTGACCCCTCATCTTCCTGGACTCTTTCAGCTTCCTGCCCATCTCACTCATGTCAGTGCAAATTTCCTAAGCATAGCATTTAACAGATCCTGCCATGCGTTTAAACAGAGAGGAAGAAAGAAAGCCCTTGGGTACTCCCTAATTCCTGAAAAACAAGTTCCCCTTGGTATTCAAGGGCCACATAATCTTAATTCTAGTTTCCAGCGGTTTTCAGTGATTTCCCCTCTTGCTCTCACCCAACTTTAGAATGAACCTGGCTGTCTCGCTCCTAACAGACATCCACCTCAACTCAGTGTTCTCCCAGTTTGTGTCCTCCTGTCTTCTACACCCATTCAAATTCAACCCACCCCTCAGGAACGCACACAATAAGCTCACAAGTCAGTCTGCCTTCCCCTTACTGTTCTAATATTCCCTCTCTCTGGGCAGTAATGCCCTGTGAAGACCCAATCCCAGACCCACCCCCTCACTCTACCATTCTGATGCTTGTCCCACAACCACAGGTGCTGTGGGAGGTGCCTGCCACACAAGTCCACGCACAACCCTCACAGTGGTTCCTGATACTGGTGGCCACAGCCCTGGCCTCAGGCAGTCACTTCAGTCACAGTAGCTCTTCATGAACATCAGGGGTGTGGCAGGGGTGAATTTTTTGCCCACTTTGACATGAGGTCACACAGCTAATTTGGGGAAAGTAAAAGCATAACCCCTCAAAGTCCAGCAGATTGAGTGTACAGTGATTAAGGCGAGAGATGAGAGCCAGGCATGGTGGCACTACTCATAATCCTCGCAATCTTTGAGGCTGAGGCAGGAGAAAGCAGAGACAGAAGTCCTGGGGCAGAAGAGAGGCATACACAGTCCAGTGTGGTTGCCGCTGGCCATGGTGCATGTCCCCAGATGTTCCTGTCTTAAAAAGGAGCACCTGCGTGGCCCCCAGTGCTCTTCTGCTTGTTGGCCTGAGACAGAAACTGGGTAATTGTCCTCTATGTTGGTTTCCACAGATAGACTACTGGGGCCCTTTTCCAGTTACCCTGCACCCAAAGTCTCAGAGCTACACCCAACCCTTCTGTGGAATGCCATTCAGGCATGGGGAAAGCATCTTCCAGTCCGTGGTATCACCCCTTGTTCTAGGGCACAGAGCCTGAGTCCATTAGTCCTCAATGATTATGTGCAGGATCTTGTGCTGGGGACAGCACTTCCACATATCTTGAAATATCCATGTATTGAAATAGTTCATCTATGGGTTCTTATATGGCAGAGATTCTCTAATGACACCTGCTTCTACCTCCATACTTTGCACACAGGAGCCTCAAAACACCTGTTTACCGATATAAATTTTTGGACAGCATGTTAAGGTCAAGTGCATAATTTTATTTGTAGTAGTAATAATATTGTGACCTGAGAAATGCTTGTTTTGTTGGTGATAAATCTGTCAATTGGTAGTAACTTGGTAAAATACAAGTAAATTTCATCAAGATTCACAGGTGAATGAACCTCATTTTGTAGCAGCTGCTGACAGACTGGCAGAAAACACAGCCCTGAATACCACACATCGGAAAGGCCAAATGGGTGGTCTAGTCCTTCCATTTTAAATTTCATATAAAATTTCATTTATATATATTTTAATTGATGCAGGCTTCTGGTTTACTAACCCTTTCTTTGAATGGATAGTATTACACTAAATACATTTCCTACAGAAGTGGAAACATGACATACATATTTGGTAGCTATGTGTTGGGGGGCAGGGCTTTGTGTTGGGGGCCAAGAGTTGGCTCATTGACAGATATTTACCACGTTACTTCAACCAGGGACACATGTGGACACATGATGACACCAAGGTTTGAAGCCACTGAAGCACTCGCTGAAAGACTTCATGGGAAGGTCCGACCTTGCAGCAGGTCGTGAAGCACCTAGAGCAGAGAATCACACTGACTGCAGGCAGCACCCTTGGAAAGTAGGGAGGCCATAGCCTTGTCTATCTGCAATCTAAGAGCTCTGCTGACCTCTCCTGTCCTCCAGGCCACCTGTGAGAAGACTCAGTACATAGACGTGAACAACAAGAACCCTAACGCATGGCAGTGTTACAGACCGGAATCCTGAGAGACGTCATGTGCACCAGCCTGCAATTTCATGTGATTCAGTTGGGATCACCTACTTCTGACTCATGCTCACACCCACGACTGTCCAGTACATTTGAAGGGACAGGAGACACTTGAAAGGCTAACTATCCCTTCAGACTCAGGTGCTAGCACCCTTCTAATGTACCCGTTTCCAAAGATTCAGATGTCTGTGCGCTTTCCTGTGGACCTAGACCATGGTGTCTGTGCAAGCTGTGAATGTAGCTCCTCCCCCGGGAACAAGGGTCCCTCTTTACACCAACAGCTCACTGCCACATGACCCTAATGGTTCATGGCTTTATTTAAACTTTGCTTCACCAAGAGCAGTTAGATGTGACTATTTAAACAGAGAGAAAGCAAAGTTGGGTCATTTCTTCATTATAGAAAAAAACCTTTGTGATACTTTAGAAAGATAAAAAAAAGTTCTCCCATGTCCTCCTGCAGTTTTCCTGGGAGATCAACACAGAGATGGACCCTGGAATGTGGAGCTTAAGGCCATAGCTTCAAAGTTCACCCCTCCATTTACATGGACAAGATGGGGCTCCTGAGCAACAGAGCAGGACCCTGACTCTAAGTGCAGGTCAGATTGAGATGCTACAAAGGATGCAGTGACACAGACACCAGGACAGACCAGGGTGAGATGACCAAACACAGCTTGGCTGTGGACATATGCTATGTATAGGGGGAACCAGAGAGAGAGCCCCAGTGCTCCCTGGGGAGCCCTGAATTAAGCTGGAATAAGGCAGAAAGTAGGACACACACATTTCCACAACATGAGGCAAGTTCTATAGCACAAAGTTTTATGTCTGAGTAAATGTAAAACTATGATTGACAGAAATATAACGAAAGAAATACCATCCTCAGACCATTATAATTATAGGCCATAAAATTGTAAGTTCAGGACAGGAGGGCTCCAGAGACACTCATGACTAATGAACAGGAAATTTCAAATGGGAAGGATTTGACAGTCTTCCTCTCCTGAAGCACATGCCTGATTCCCAAAGCAAAGTGCAAACCCACTTCTAGGTGAAAAACCAATCCTACTTGACATGGACATTCAGTTCTGCTTCCAAAAGCAGCCTGTTTTTCACCATGCTCAGACTTGCATTTGGGGCATTGTGAGTTCCCCCAAGGACACTCTAGATGGAGGATGGATGGAGCTCCAAAAACAGGAGAGGTCAGAGAAGAACGATAGGGCAAAAAAGGATAGTGATGAACTTTTACCACCCATCCCCAAAGTGGACGACTATGTAAGCACATCTGACACAGCAATGGCCACAGAAGAACAGGTATTCCTCTGAAGCACAGGTTTGGACTGCAAGTGACCCCCTCACTGAACCTAGAAGACTTTCAAGGGAGAAATGAGAACCTTGGCAAGCAGAAGGCTGTGTCTATCTAATACCTTCTGGGAAGCTGACAGCCTATCCTGAAGCCATGGCAGCAAATAATCTCCTTGAAAGTCTTTCTCATCTCCTGGCTGCGGAAGGCGTAAATCAGAGGGTCGATCACAGAGTTGCACATGATGAGGATGAGGTACATGTTGAAGTGAGACATGAAGCAGGAGCAGTAGATGTTCTTGGGGCATGAGAGCATCAGGATGAGATGGAGGAAGAAGGGTGCCCAGCACACAATGAACACCCCCAGCAGCATGGTGAGGGTGACAGCACCCCTCATGCTGGCTCTCTGCCGCACAGAACTGTACCTGGGTGCGGCTGCAATCCGCCTGGCATGGGCCCGTGCCAGGAGGAACATGTGTATGTACAGGGACACCATGAGGAACAGCATGGTGAAGAACATGGAAATGAGGCAGATGACTACATAGGTGGACTCATAATACAAGATAAAAACGATGCCGCAGCCCGTGCAGAAGCTCCAGATAGCCACGATGATTGTCCCAGCACGCTTCGCTGTCATGATGTGGTGGTAGCGCAAGGCGTAGAAGATGGTGACGTACCTGTCCACTGCAATGGCCAGCAAGCTGCACATGGAGGCCACCACAGAGATGCAGATCATGGAGTCAAAAACATTGTCAATGTGGCGCACGGAGGTATCTGTGATCACCAGGTGCTTGTTGTTGATCAGGTAGATGGTGACCGTCTCCCAGGCATTGGACATGCTCACCAGCATGTCAGCCACTGCCAAGCTGCACACAAAGAAGTACATGGGGGAGTGCAGGTTCTTGTTCTTCACAACGGCTCCAATGACCAAGACGTTCTCCAAGAGGCTGACAAGGCCCAGGGTCAGGAACACCTCCACAGCGATGCCCATGTCTTCACACGGTGAGGACTTGTTCCCACCCTCCACTCCCGAGAAGTTGCCCTGGGTGGCGTTCAGGTGGAGATCCAAGAAATGCAGGGGAAATGAGGAGTTCATCACTGAAGGCAGCAAAGTTACTGTAAAACAGGTTTTTGTGTGATCCAAAGAGGTTAAAAGTATATTTAAAAAGTACAACAGCATGCCAAAGCAAGCACCACCTAAGATCAGAGGAGGCAAGCACAGGCCTCAGAGGCTCCGGGCCCCTGGCACACACCCTCTAGCGCACGGGCTTGCCTGCCTCTCCATACAGGGTCGCCATCTCTGTGGGCCCAGGACAGGGGCACCTTTTATGCCTGTCATCCTGGCCCCCAAGTTCATGCTCCAAAGTGTCCCCTAGGTCTATAAAGTCCCATAATGTTTCTGCCACTCTCCCGGCAGGAGCTCAGATCTCTGGAGAACACACAGACCTGTATTCTCTCGGGAAAGACAGGTCCTGGCCCCGACATCCACCACCACCCAGGCTCTTGATGGAAGCTGAGACTGAACAGAGTGGTCTGAAGAAATGCATGCATGCATCACCGTCTTCAATCCAAGCTAACCACGTGCACACATGGAAAGGTTAGGGAAAAACTGGAATATCTTCCCCTCTATGGGTATTTCCCTGACTATCCACCAAGTGTGATTAATAGTTACATAAATTCCACATAAGTACAGTGTGAAGAAATAATTTATATTTACTAAGTACTAGAGCAAGACATCTCTCCTTGCTAGATTTATACCCCAAGCCCCTTTTGTCCTCCAGACTAGGAGCACAACTTGGGGAAGAGGGCCGTCTCAGGCCTCCGTTGCAGGAATGTGCTGAATATTGAGGTCCCGTTCCATCTGGACCTCGGGTTTGATGGCCCAGCGTCGGGGCCCTGGACTCCAGGGAGAGTCGGGTCTACACCAAGGGCGCTATGCCTCCAGCGAGCCAGTCTTCCTTCTAGGGTTCTAGGGTGCCCTTTCTGGGGTCTCGGAAGCCAAGCACTGCGCAGCAGGAGCGGCTGTACCTGCCTGCCCCGCTCCGGCCACGCACACTCCATCCTGTCCCAGTCTGGGGCTCAGTCCCCCTCCAGGCCTCCCTTCTCCCCCCATCTTCACCATTCCAGGGCTCTGTTCTCCCCCTCCTGGTCTCATTCCCACCCTGGCCCGGCCACCCACCCAGGCCCCACCCACCCAAACCCGGTCTCCGTTCCCTGCTCCCCACTTATGCTCTCCAACTATGCTCCCCACCTGTGCTCCCGCCTGGCCGCTGCGGAGGGGACTCCAGCCCAGCTGGGAGGGCTGTGCGGTGCGGAGGGAGGGTCTCCGAGCCACGCGCCCGTCCCGTCCCGTGCAGAATGTCGCGCACCTTTCCTGACTGTTCTGGTACTGTGTTTGGCACGCCTTTCCTAAAATCCCAGTGTAGTGTCCCACGCCTTTCTTAATCGTCCTACAGAGCGTCGCCGCCTTCTCTCCCCCGCGCGGGCGCGCCGCTGGGCGAGACGCTGCGCCGTGCCCAGTGCCTGCGTCGGGAGGCTCCTGGCGGGGCGCCTCGCGCTGGGACCGGGGTCACCCTGCTGCTATTGAGGCACGGAGGTCTTCTGTCACTGTGTCAAGCGGGTCCGACAGCGATGTCCCGGCGGAGAGCAGCGCTGTGCTGTGGAGAGGCAAAGCCTGAGGCCGCGCGCCCCTCTTAGTCGTCACGGTCAGGTCTGCGCTCCTCGGAAGATCCAGGTCTTGTCTTCCCATGAAGGGCTGAGGGTGGAGACTTCCGAAGGAATGGCCTGGACCTCCGCGGCCGTGGGCGCCCAGCTCCCGGCCCGGGAAGCGGGGAACAAAGCCAGAGAACCGAGGCGCAGCCCGGGCTGGGGCAGTGCTCTCTGGGCACGATGTCACTGACCCTCGCGCAGTCAGGGGTCATTCATCCTAAATGAGTCTGGGATGGAATCTCAGCGTTGTTTTAACTTGCATTTCTCGAATGACCAATGATGTTGAACGTTTTTTTCATATATTTATTTGCCGTTTGTATCTCTTCATCCGAGAAGTGTGTCTTCTTCGCAGATGCCCATTTTTGGATTGGGTCTTTGAATTTGAGGGGCCTGATTTTTTTCCATTCTTTGTATGTTCTATATAGAAGTTCTTTGTCTGAGGGACAGTTGGCTAAAATTTTTTCTCACTCTGTATTTTGTATTTTCACTCTGTCGGTGATTTCTTTTGATGTGCAAAAACTTTTCAATAAGATGAGATTCCAGTTGTTGATTCTTTTTCCCCCCCCCGTGCAGTTTGGGTTTTGTTTTAGATCTCTCAGCCTACTCCTATGTCTTCAAGATTTCTACTCAAAAGAACTAGTTCAACAGTGCTTGAATATTTGTGGCTAAAGAAGGTATTTTGCTTTTCTTTCTTAATTAAATATTCACTTTCCCATTCAGCAAGTTTTCTGTTTATATTAAAATGTTGCCTGATAAAATGTTGGTAATAACTCATTTAGAAAAATGTTTTATTAAAATACTGAGGGTAAAAACCAAAAGTCAATAGAAGTATAGGTGAAAAATAGGTTACAACATTTAAAATAGCAGTCAGATCACAAAATAGGTTATATCTGCTTATAATATTTTATCAGCAGCAGCATGGTAATGCAGAATTAAAGGGCTACAGCTTAAACATCTACTTAAAACATTAATACTTAAAATCTTTGTGTCACATAATTTGGAATGTAGTGTCATATAGTGTTTTAAGACTAAATCATTTTGGTATTATCTGTCTCATTATGTCTGATAGACTGGCTATTTCATCTGTCAGATTTGTAAAAGCATTTATTAAATTTTATTATAAAGAAAAAAATTAATATTGTATTAAGGATCATCTGTATGTGAATACAGCTGTAATAAACACCTGCCTCCCTAAAAAAAAAAAACAAATGGGTCTGGGTTTGTCTGCCGTGTTCTGGTCTTCATTTGACTCTGGTATTTAGATTACCCTGACTTTGTTAAATGGGCTGAGCAGAGAGTTCAGTTACTCCTCTATTCTGAAACAGTCTAAGTGGAGGCAGGAATTACCTATTTCTTTCAGGAAAATATTGGGTACAGGTCAAAAGAGCAAAGAAGACCTGGACTAAGCTTTTTGCTGTCTCTGTCACTGGATGACACAAAGCATCTTTCTGTCTCCCAAACAGCATCTTAAAGGAGCAGTGTAAAGCATTCTGGGGCCCACCAAACCCCATGTAAGAGGCCTCTTTCTCTGTGGGAGGACAGAACAACCATGCAGCAGCCCAGGGGGTTTTGTTATTTCCTGAGTGATGACAGCAGGGTGACCTCATCATCCCAGAGCACCATGCAGAAGAGATGTGCGAAAGAGGGGCTCAGTTCGTGCTGGGGAAGCTCCAGGATAGAGGAGCTGGAGCCCAGGGTCTGGGTCAGGGCTGCTGTGGAGGATCCACCTGCGGGCCACGGAACACCCCGGCCAGCCCCTGGCAGGGCAACCAGAGAAGAGCTCAGAGCTGCTAGGCAGTGGAGTCTCAGCTGCACACCCTGTGGTCAGCCACTGTCAGGAGGCGAGGGGTCTGGCAGGTATGACCCAGACTGACCAGGGAGCTGCCCAGGCCCCACAGCTGGGCAGCACAGGTGGGCAAGGGGCCAACTCTCAGTGAGGGCCATCACTGTGCTCAGCCAAAGGGAGCCAGGATGCAGAAGTGAAATCTTGCACAAAGTGAGATAACTGTGCATCAAAACTGCAAATAGACAAATTAGTTTACCTGACTTTTGTGGGAAGTGTGGAGGGACTAACATTGCCACCTTTTCTTCCATGCAGACCTCAGGTCAGCAGAGCTGAGTGGAACTGGACTCCTAATGCTGGCAGACCAGAGTTCCTGTACATACCACAGAGCTTCCGATGTACAACAGGAAAATGGGGAGGAACACTGTTCATACTACAGCCCCAAGTCCATAACTCTCAAGTCCTCCAGCAGCCAGGAAGTCTGTGTCCTCATCACCTTCCTTTCTTCTTGTCTCCTTTCCTGCCTGCCTGCCCTTCTGCCTTCCTTCCCTTCTTCCTACCTCCCTTCTTTCTTGTCTGCCTTCCTTCCTGCCTCCCTTTCCTCCTTCCTCCGTTCCTGTCTCCCTTCATTCATTCATTCCCGCCTTCCCTTCTTCTTGCCTACCTTCCTGCTTCTTTCCCTCCTTCCTGACTCCCTTTCTGCCTACCTGTCTTCTTTGCCACCGGCTTCCCTTTCTTCCATCCTTCTTTCCATCCTTTCCTATTAGCAAACCCAGGCCCAGAGCAGTCAAGACTTCCGAGTTGGTTAGGAATCTGGTCTTCTCCAAGGAATGCAATCTTGTGCCTATCACACTGCCCAGGGGTTTCAAGGCTCACCAATAGCAAGTAAGGAGACCAGAGCACAGCGTGGAAGCAAGGAACCAGCAGGAGACCTGACAGTGTCCCTAGGGCACAGAGACCAGAGGAAGGGCTGGGAGGAAGCAAACTTTGCCAGGAGCACAGGATCACAGGAGCACAGATTTGCAAATTTGGAGGTTTAGAGGAAGTGGAATTGGATTAGCACAGGAAGGGCAGGGTTGTGAGCCTATGGCAGCACCACCCAAGAGATAAGAGGCCCTGGGCTGAGTCGCTGTCTACTTGAGCTCTGGCCCATTCCACTGACATCAAACTGCAGCAGCAGCAAAATCACAAGTTTCTCCAACAGTCTGTACCTCAGCACCCTACGAGGGCTGAACATCTGGTCTTTACATCACCTGCACAGTAAGACTTTCCCACGTCACCCAAGAGAGACCAGCTAAGTGTGGGATCTGGGGGCTTTTCAGATTATTTTGTTTTTTTGTGTTTAACATTTTGTTTTGTTTTCACCACCAGAAAGACCTATACTCTGTCATGTCCCACCACCACCAGCAAAGGCAGGTTACAGTCCATGAGGAGGGTTATTTGTTAAATCCTATACACTTATCTTTGAACAGGATTCAACAAGTGCCCTTTATACCTGGTATAAAGCTAAGAATATTAGAGAGGAATAATGGAAAGCTGTTCTTTCTAGAAGTAGCTAGACCCTACAAAGTAAAGTGAACTCACCGTATTCCCCTTGGAGGATTTGCATCTCTCAGTGGAGGACACTCGGACCTCTTAGCCCAACCTTCAGGTGCTCTTGGGGAAGTTTGCCCCAGCTCTGGTGAGGAGAGACCATGCCAGTGTTAAAATCATGTTGTCCTGGCTGCCACTGTGGCACCGTGCTCCAGGACACTCCTCTTTCTACACTAGCTGCACTTCAAGCTCCCATGCTGCTCTTTTACAGCATGACTTTCTTTCCACTGTTCCCCCTTCTTGTCCACTGAATGCCTAACCGTTCTCTAGCTCCCGGGTCTGCATGTCCCACCATAGTGCCCATTCACACTCACTTGTGTGGCCCTTGCTCCCAGCTCCACTCTGTCTGATGCTCTGTGGCCCGTGGCCTCCTGCAGGGGAGGACCTCTTAGTGACTCTGGTGACCAACAGGGACCAGCCCTCCCACACAGTGGTTAGAGTA
>RJWM01048687.1:0-11386 GCA_004363535.1 Dasyprocta punctata
ACCCATGTTTATTCTTTCTGAAGTAGTTCTACTGATGAATTAATTTCATGAGTTTTAGTATATTAAACAATATACTCAACAAGGAAATAAAATATCAATAAATGAAATATTAAATTTTTAATATGAAATGAGTGTTTATGATAAACATCAATGTTTTCAATGTCAACTATTTACCTGTTTACAAGATCTAAAAAATAACTGCTGAAGTAAATTCCAATGTGAACTACAATGAAAATACAAACAAAACTCTAACATGGAAATAATCCTTGCTTCAATTATCACACCTAAGGCAATTTTCACACATGAGAACAGCATGCTCCATACACAAGTCTCACTTACACTGCTGGCACATGTGCTTAACTTTCCTTTCCTGTTTGGCTGAACATACTTTCTTGCCTTCTTCTTTTGTCCTCTTTGGTCCATTATATCATACAATGTGTACTTAGCAGGAAAAATATCAATAAAGTATCAAATATATGCTGAGTGTTTAGAATAAACATCAACATGTGCTACATCAACTGTTTGCTTACTACATCTAAAAAAATAATAGCAGAAATAAACTATGTGAACTACAATGAAAATACAAAAATAATTCCACCACAAAAATAATTTTACTTCAATTATCATGCCTACAAAAGTTTTCACACAAGAACAGCGTGTTCCATACAGAAGTATCACTTACACTGATAGCACATGTGTTTCGTTTTCCTGTCTTCTTTGGTAGGACATACTGACATCTTGCTGGTTTTCCTGTTTTCTTAAGAGGATTGTCTTGGTTACTTTTCTTTTGTTGTTGAGACAAAATACCTGACGCCCAAAGTGAAGCAAGAAAAGGTTTATTTATCTTATAGCTTTTTGGAGGTTTCAGTCCACATTCAGCTGGCTCCAAGGCAAGGTCATATGGCCAAGGGGGAGTCATTCATTGCAGCTACAAACAGCAAGAGCGAAAGAGCCAAAGAGGGAAAGTGTGACTCCTTCTTGTGCTTACATCGTATGACAGTTCTGCCCCTGGGTGGGTGCAGCACTCACACAATCAATCCCAGTGCTAGACAATGAACCAAACACAAGCACTCAATTCAGCCACCTCCATGACTGCATGAGGCTTGAGGGGGGCCATTCAAACACAAACCATAACAAGGATCTTGTGATGTTTCACCTGTCTGCTCACTGGTCTTCTCCAGAATTCTTTTGAGGAGTTCTTGGTCAGATACATACTGTTCTTCCTCTGTTGTAATTCATCATTTATCAATTCCAGTCCCTATTCTTTAAGAAAAATTTTTCTGTGATACTTTATGCTTGTTATTTTCTTTGTGAATGGTGAAACTATTTATGCCACACATGTCTAGGATAAAGTAAAATATAACATTGGCCAATGCATTTTATTTTGAGTGACATCATAGTTGGTGCATAACTTGTCAACAACATCTAATCAATCCTTTGGTTTGTTGTGAAAGGTGACCATTTCTGACTTCATTTGTGTTGAAGATTCAGAATCAATATTTTTTTGTTTGTTTTTTTGAGACAGGGTGTCACTATGTAGTCCAAGCTAGTCTGGAACTATGTAGCACAAGTTGACCTTGAACTCTCAGACTCCTCCTTCCTCAACCTCCTGAATGCTGGGTTTGCAGGTATTTGCCTCCACATCCAGCCTCACTATCAATATTACTATCATAGTGTAATGTTGACAGTATCAATGCTATTTTGTTTTTCTTTGCCACATACATGAGGCCAGTGTTATGTCTCTCTGAGTCTTGACTATGTTCTTGTGAATAGTTCCTGTGTTGGTCAATGTGTTCTTTTAGCACATGTAACATAAGTGGGTAACTAGTAAACCAGTTGTTGAATATGACATTTGGGGTACTTTTTGAAATAGGTGCAACAAGTCAGTTCACAAATTCTTATGGTTTATTACTGCATAAATAAAAACTTTGTGACTGCATTCCAGAATAAATTTCTGAATTCAAGGTATAAAACATCTTCACATATAACAGGGCATATATATTTTTGTACCATATTTGGAAGATTTACTTGGCATAGATTGCCAAAAGTGTCAACAACCATGAAATGATGCAAGTTATTCCCTGTTATATATTCAGACGGTGTATAAATTGCCTGACAGTTTGAAACAAAACTTTCAAAAAATGAGTGAATAGCAACCAAATTATCAGATTTTTTTCTTTCTTAGAAGGTCTTTTTGTTGTCAAAATGTAGGCAATTTTGAAGGAAACCAAATCTCTTGAGTGTCATTATTGTTCTAAAATCCTCAATGCTACATTTGTCACTTCTCCATAAATGCTTTAGATTCTGATGATTAGAATGATAAAATCCTGCTATGAAAGATTTTAGTTCAGATAGTGAGATGTCATGATAAATATATTTTTGAACATTACTGTTGATATATATAGAATGTTTTACTTGTATTTCATTGTTAGTGTATTTCAAAACATCTTGTAGCATACCATACATTACAAACAATTTCCAACATTGAATTTCAGTGCTGGCATTCCATCCAGTAAGTTTCACCCTTGTCCACAACCTAATAACATTTTCTGACTTAGTTTTAACGGACTGTTCAGGTATATATGACCATTTTGTAGCATTTTGACTAGTCAAGTATTTATTTATAATACTGTTTTCTTCCTCATCTTTATCAAGGTCTTCATTCTGTACTCCTCAATCTGTCATATCTTGTTAACTTCTTCAGCTTATATGATCCGAGTCATCACTGGTAGCCAAGTTACCTGATGACTCATTTTCAACTTCCTCTCAAAGTTGTAAAAGCAGATTTTCAAGTGATATTATATTGAGTTGGGTAATTCTACAAGAAAAACTGAAAGAAACCACTTAATTAAAAAGTCATAAATACACAAAAATGTAACATGGGTTACAAGGTAACATGGGTAAAGCTCACCTGTTTACACTTTGACACATGTACATACACCTTGCTGTTAAGTGTACCAAGTGGGTGAATCCTGTGTTCCCCCTAGCACAGCTACTAAGATGCACAGCCAGCTACCATTATGCTAAAGCATGTATTTTCATTCAGAAACTACGGCATGGCCATCTGTGACCTATAGAAAACCCTTTTTCATCCTCATCGCAGTCCAGGGAGGTTTATAATTATAACCCTAAGGAGACATTATTGGAATTTTAATAAGCTAATTCCAATCTACTATTTTCAGTGCAACTCATGGAGAGAAAAAAGACACTGAGACATATATACAGTTTTGGGGAGCCAAGGGATCCTAAATCCAGCCAAGATGGTGGTCCATCAGAACAAAGGCCTCAATCCAGAGCCGGTCCCAGGTTTTATTAATTCCCCATGAGGGGAGTGGCTTGGAGATGAGTACGGTGAGAGTGGCAGGAAATATGTGACTGCCATGACTACCATGCTGGGCTAGGCAGGAGGTCTGAGGTCACCTCTGCGATAAGCAGAGGGCAAGAAATGCAGAGACAGCAATCTGCATAACAAATGAGAAAATAGCTAATAATTTGGGGTTGGTGCTTTAGTTCTGATGTACAATCCTTTTTGTCCTGGGAAGCCATAGCCTCTTTTTCAAGGCTCAGTCCCAGACAACATGTGGAGCATGGGGCTCCATCCCTCCGGGCTCAACCATGTATACTGGGTGAGGTAACACTGATCTGTCACTTTGCTTCAGAGATTACACATTGGCTCCTCAGCCAGCCCAATTTACATTGCTTAAAGCCAATTGAAGGGACAAAGAAATGGCCTAGCCCGCTCTGTACATATCAATACATGGAGATAGAGCCAAGTTTATCCAAAAAGGAGATAATTGCTCTTCTTTTCAAGGAGAGTCAAGAAGAGTCGTGTCTGTGGTTCCCCACAGTGACCCAATATGAAGAACCAAGTTAAAGTATACCTTTCTAAAACCTGCAGATTCAGAACACAAAGTTACTTAAGGCTGTCATGCCTTTTCACTTCTAAGAAATTTACTCCAAGAATGCTAAGGGTCTTAGAGATACAATAAGCTTGTAAAATGGTCCAATGCTTTTTACCCATAAACTGAGCCTGTGCTTTTCCTTGCAAAGACCTCTGTCTTCAAAGAAGCAGCCCTATTGAGTGGGCAGCCTATCTCTAAATTTTGAAAGCACACAAATGGTTTGCATTCTAAAAACATAGCCCACTAAGTTTTTAGTGGCTATGTGTCAGGGTAACCTGACAGATAGTACGGACACACATTCTAGATCACTCAACTTGAGGACACCCAAGATCACTTAAACTCCTCAATGCATACCAAATGTGTCTCACTCTGTGAGTGCCTATGCTTTCTCTGACTGTAAACTTCTGCCTAATAACCCTTTCTGTGCTTCTCACTGAGGCTTCCTGAGGTTCTTTCCTGTGACACAAGACAATGACCCTACACTCTACTCCATGAGCGGTGTATATTGAGGTTCCCATTTCCTCTTTGGTGGACCTCTTCAGACCCATAGGATTGATATAGGAAAACGATCTTGGTGGGAGACCTCCAAATGATATGGGGGAATGAGACTCCCAACCTACTATACGTCCGGCATGAGTTTGTGTTCTCTAAAAATTGAAGAATGAATTTTAGGAACGACGGAGGGTAAGAGCGGAAGATATTTATTGAGAGAAAGCTTCTGTCTCAGGGACAGAAGGGGGGCCTGAGTGGGTTGCCCGAGACTCTGTCTTTTCCAGTGACTTTTATAGAGCAAAACCCTGATGGGGAAAACTGGGAACTCGCAAGGCAGATGGGCTTGAGGTGGGACAAAACTGTAATCAACCAATAAGATTGATTTTTAGGTAAGATTCTTACAGATTAGGGGATTAGGATGGTAATTCTTAGTTTCTCAGGATGATCTATCCCTAATCCCTAATGCTTATACTTAGGGTGTGGTTGTATTTGTTTTGTCTTCTGTCTTGAGATCTGGCCCACAGTAAGAGGTGTGTATCTCTTCCAAGGTCACACGATATCTGGTCCTCTGTGCCTGCTCCGTTGAGGGACCAGCCCTGTCTGACTGCCTATAATATTTCTAACTGACTCAGTTGCCTGTAACAGGATCACACTAGCAGAATTTTAAACTGAAAACTGTCTCATGGCTTTGGCGCCCCTCGTGGCTTTCCAGTACTGAACACACTATTGTGTCTTTATAGAGAAAGTGTTTGTGTCTGTGTGCTTGACTTAGCTAAAATGCAGCACGGGTGCTTTCTCTGCCTCTCTGTTTTAGTATCTATTTCCTTGCCACGTTGAGTGTTTTAAGCTACCCTTCTACTTCATGGCATTACTGAACGTAAGAGTAGATTGAAATTTATAGCAAAAGTTAACAGTTTGGAAATGTGGTTAATGGTGTGGTATGACCACTTTCAGCTCAAGTGTTAAAATTGCCAATAAATCAGGAAAAAGAAAAGAGAAGACAGAGCATTTGCCCAAAGCCCAAAGCTGAATTTTACCAATATGAATAATTTTCAGAGCTTAGGAGGCTATTAAACTTTTCTTTACAAGTATTTTTAAGCTCCTTTGAGATTGTTCACTGAATTCACAGATGCTTATAATATCTTGATGGAGTCAAGCAATGTTCAATTTTAGAGTCGAATTTGAAGTAACCACAAGCTCAAAAAATTTAACTTTATTATCTTCACTACCAGATTTGGCAAGCAAATTTGACTATAACATGAGAGAGGGTCAGATGGATAGTTCAAATGCAGACTTACATGTAAAGTTGCTAAAGTTCAGAAATGTGCTAAATAAATCTACCCAAAAAATATATCAACAAATTTCCATTTAGCTTTTATTTAAACAAACACATTAAATCATTATTCTATCTCAGTGGTCAAGCTGGGGGGCTGGAAATATGTGGTCTCTATACTCAAGCTGCTTTCAATAAAATTCAGAAGTCTTAAATAGCCTTCAAGTTATGCTGTTACTTTAAATTTTCATATGATAAAATTCTTTATCTCAACAGTGAGACAATGCTACTGTTCTCAAATTCAGGAATCCTAGATATTGGTGAAATCTAATGCATTTAGGATTATTTCAAGGTCAGCAGTAAGAAATCAAGACTTTCCTGAGGTTCTGATTCTTATCACTTCCTCTGATCAGAGAGATCAGGACCATCTCCCCTCTACCTCCACCCAAGTATACAAACAGAACATTAGCTCCCTATATAATGCAGGGTGGCCCATTATTTGGTTCGATTAAACACTTTTGAAAAAGAAAAAGCAGGATTATCATTTGCCTTGTGTAATTCAGAGTCATTTAAGCAATTACCTGTTTCTTGTGATATTCACTCCATTGATACAGCTCTCTTCTAGATTATCAATGACCCCAGGAGTCAAATTTAATCTATTTCCAGGTCTCAACCTACCGACTTTCCCACGGTGTCTGAACCACTGTTTGATCTGTCATTACTGAAACCCTACTCTCCTTGGCTTCCTTCAGGCACAATTCTACTCAGTTTCCACATTAATTCCTCAAATATTTCTTTGTAGCCTCCTACTGGAGTGTCTTTCCTTCATTCATTCCTCTAATGTTAGTTTTTATCAAAGAAAAAAACTATGTGTAAAAAAAATATCTTGGAGTAAATCAACTAAAATACTTAGAGTGAGGAGGAAAAAGGTTATCTTTTCATTTTGCTACTGCAGATGTTTTATTTTTCTCTAATTACTATAACTACCTTTCCTTGTTTTTGTATACAAATACTGTATGTCAATGCTTGAAAAGTAAATGGCACAGACAAGTTTGAAAATGAAAAGCAATGTTTGTCTTCTATGTCTTCTATTTCTACACCACATAATTCTTCTTTCCAGTTATTTCTGTTTGAAGTTTTGCATGCTTACTCTGATATCTCTAAATAATTATTTGTAAGAGTTCTTATTCAAGTCAGGCTGTCCTGACGCTGAATGCCAAAATATTAAGTATATAGAAAATATAATAGTATAAGTATGATAGAAGATATTTTTCTCTCAAGTAACATCCCAGTAAGAAATTTAGAACAGCAAGACAGGGTTGAGGCCAGGCTCTTTTCATTTTCCTGGTCTGGCCCCACTGTTACAGGCAACTGAGTTAGACAGAAATACTATAGGCAGTCAGACAGGGTTAAGCCCTCAAGGAAATTGGCAGAGGGCGAGATGTCTTGGCAACCTTGAAAGAGACACACACCTCTTACTGCAGGCCAGATATCAAAACAAAAGGCAAAACAAATACACCCATATGCTAAGGACTGATATTCTAAATTGTTCTATATCACCCTGAGGAAGTCAGGAATCAGCATCTCACCCTTTTACAGAAAGAGTCATTATTGTTAAGCATCCCTCGCTTACTACGTGACTCACCTCCCCATTTGTCCTTGATTTAATCAATTCTACCTGAGCAATTAATCTTATTGGTTAACCGTGGTTATGTCCCACCTTATGCCCATCTGCCTTGCGAGTTCCCAGTTTTTCCCCATCCTGGTTTTTACTCTATAAAAGTCCCTAAATATGACAGAATCTTTGGCAACCTGCTCAGGCCCCCTTCTATCCCTCAGACAGAAGCTTTCTTTCTCTCAATAAATATGTTCTGCTCTTATCTTCCGTTGTTCCTAAAATTCATTCTTCGATTTTAGAGAACACTAACTCGTGCCGTACGTGTAGTAGGTTGGGAGTTTCATTCCCCCACATCATTTGGAGGTCTGGGATCATTTTTCCTATATTATTTGGAGGTCTCCCACCGAGATCGTTTTACCATATCACCACTAGGAGATTATATTTTCCTCTGTGCTTAACAGATGCCCCATCTTCACTTCACTCCAGCATAGAGAGAGCACAGAAGGTGAGGAGAGAGACCAGGCTTCTTTTGAGGACCTGGTCTAGAGGCTACACACTTCAACTCACATCCTTGTCGGCCATACCTAACTGCAAGGGAAATGTAATGTTTAGCTAGGTGGCTATGTACTCTGATTAATTTTTGTTGCCTTAAAGAAAGTAAGAAAGAATAATAAAGGATTAATTTGAATGCTCTGTCAATTGATGTAACTGTTTGAATAATCAGCTAGAGATATTATCTGTTAACTTCTTCAATGCTTGAAAAAGATCTGGCCCTAGATGACAGACACGTTGTTTCAGGAGAGTATAGAAATATCTAATTTGCATTTTAAAAGTTTCTGCTTTTCTTCTATGATATGCAGTGAGAACTCTTTCCTCTGCCATTCCTATAAATGTTATTCCTATAGAGCTCACTTACCAAAGGTACTACTAGATCCATTGACTTAACTTTTCCTCACACAACCTTATTAGAAACCTACTGTTATTATCCATATCTTACAGATGAGAGAGCTAAGGCACAAGAGTTAAATTCCTCACAATGACTAACAGCTAGGAGGCCACAGAATGACATTTAAACCATACTTTCAACCCTTATCAAATGTTGCCCTCTAGAAGCATCAGCAAAGTCTGCATTTTCCACAATGTTTCTGTCAAAGTTGCTTCTATAAGGAAAATGCAAAAGTATTCTGAGTTCTGTATCCTGAAATAAAGTAGAAAAGAGAGAATTTTAGGGGTTCAGAGCAAGAAGATAATGTGACAACTAACACTGATTTCATAATAACTCTCACTTCTTTAAAAGTAAGGACCATATCTTTTTATCACCCCATATTCTCTTCAACATTTAGTCCAGTGTTCAGGGGCTTATAAGTATTTACTGAATAATATACAGTAAATGTATATTTCATTGGAATCTCTGTATCAGGCAAAAAAAAATGTATACTAATCATATGTAGGAAAGTTATTTAGACGTGCCATGCAATGAATAACAGTAAAAATAATTTTCCCTTTCCCGTGTAAGTTCTCATGCCTATATGATTTTATTTAAAATAAGAAATAATATAGCTCATCCATGATCAACATTTAGCTGTCAAATTAGGGGGATGCAAATTAGACCTGCTCAGCAGACCCCAAATCTTCTACCTTTCAATAAAAGCAATGTAATTTCTATGGTCAGTAAAGATTAATAATTCATCTTAAATAATTCAAACATGAAGAACTAGTTAACATTATATTACCAACACTTCTGATTATGCATTCTTCCAGGACTACCATAATTTTGATTTACTGACACAGAGCATATGTTTTGTTTTCATGACATTTAGCAAGAATATGTCATTAATCAACCTTTTGTTTCCCCTAAATCTGAAAATTCATTCCAAAAGAGTTTCATAGAAACTCTTAATTACTTTAAGTCATGCTTCATAATGTTCTGAATAATAAACATTATACTTATGGGGATTAATTATTAAATCCATCTAGGAATCATTACTTTCTTAATGCAAATAATAATAATTGCACATAATAATGTTTAAGATCTAGGAGGGATACTGAGGGTTCATTAATGCATGTAAAAATAGTAATTCACACAGATTTGATACATCGGTAAAATAATCCTATGAACTTACAGAAGTAACTATTGATCAAACTAATGAGTATGAAATATTAATCACTGTGAATCTATAATTCTTCCTGATCTATTTTAGGAACCTGTGTGAAAAATCTCTTGTAATCTTAAAATTTATATTTCTCTCCATCTGAAACAGGTAAAACCAGGATAGGATGTTATAATACAGCACTATTAGTTTTGTAGTTAGATGATGTTAAATCCAGGTTCCAGGTTCCACTATGTACTAGCTTTGTTACCTTGAGGCAGTTATTCATCCTTTTGGACCCTCAGTTTCTTTGTGTAATGATAGAGGAATACTACCTGCTTTAGGTAGGTGTTTAGGAAGACTTTCATGGGAGGTGATTTTTAAAAAGAAGAATATGGAATGATATAAAGGATTGGTATTTCTAGGAAGTATAAAAAATCTTGAACTCAAAGAAAAAAGGTTATGGTTTCTTTATACTTATAAGGACACCATAACCTATTTTGCAAGGGAAATGACAGACCTAGAAATAGTTTCTGTAACTAATTAAGAGCTTACAGGAAGCAATAAGAAAGTAAAGAAAATCAAATATAAAAAAAAACCCACTATAATGAAGCCATTTAGAAAAAATACGTATGATCAATATTATGGTATGAATGTCTGTGATCCTCCAAAATTAATATGTGAAAACTTTAGATCCCAAAGGGCTGGTTTTAGGAGTTGTGGTTTTTTGGAGCCAACAGGTAATGAGAGTAAAGCCTAAGAGATCTCATTCACCTCTCCTGCATGTGAAGACATAGCAAGAAGGTAGCATCGTTGAGCCAGGAAACCAGCTCTTTCAGATTAGAAACCAGTTTAGCTGGCACTTTGATTGTGGACTTTTCTGCCCCCAGCCTCTGGAATTGTCAAAAACTAGTGTCTGTTGCTTATAAGGTACTCAGTCTATGTTAACAGCAGCTAAATGGACTAAGACAGTCAATAAGTATGACGAAAAATGCAAAACTTCTCTCACAATATCAAATATCATCAAGTGAAAGCTTAGGAGATACCATGTCCACATATGAGAAATATAAAAAGATAATGTCATCTAGTTGTAAAAAAAAAATGTAGAGCAAAAGATACTCTTAGCCACTCCGTTACTACCCTATCAATACCACAAATGACATATTTCTTATAGCAATCTCTTATCTGGCAACTTAGTCTGTTGGCTTACTTTTCTAATTTTTTTCAGCATGAACAAGCAAATTTACTGCAGAAAGTATTGTGCTAGTGGAGGAAAATAAAAGGTAGTGACACCAGTGCTTTTATCAATAGAAGCCAGATGAAAGTGTAATGTACTAAAGTACATTGTTATATGTAATGTAGTGACTTAGCATAATCAAAGAGACAGATATCTTAAAACTCATGTCAATATTTAGAGACTTGTGAGTCTATGACTAAGGGAAATAGGTTTAGGATATATAACCTTCTCAATCAAAGCAAGCTTTTATTCTCTATTCATTTGGAACTATTTTATGTCTATCAATACATTTCTCCTTTACATCTTGTATATATTTTTTAATTTTATTTAAAAGAAAATAGACACAGAAGATAGAAACAAAAAGCATGAAAGACAAACAACAACAACAATGACAGATCTGATACAATTACACTGTAGGTTTACACTCTGAGGTGGTTGAAGTTTGACAGTAGTTACAATATTACATATTGTTACCTTCATAGGGGTTGATCATATTGACAGACATAGACATGCAAGGTTTATCAATTCAGGAATATTAATTTTTTTTTCAATAGCTAATGTACCCAGCAATACAGTTTTTTTTAGCTGTCTTATTTATGCATATTTATAAATTTATGTCTTTTTCTTTTTCCCTTCCTTTCTTGCTTTCCCCTTAGAGTACCTCTTGTTATCATTGAAATAACTACCCATAATATCAGGTCTAATATAATCAAGCTAAATAGTTCAGAGTGAAGCCTATAAAGGATAAAAGAATGGTCATACTTAAGAGAAACA
>RJWM01048688.1:0-11392 GCA_004363535.1 Dasyprocta punctata
TTTAAGTTCAAAGCAAGTAGAAAACAGAAAATATATTTAACACACAATGAAATCAAAGTCAGAAAAGCAACAGAGGAAATTAGCAAAGCCAGATATTTCTTTTATTAGAAAAATAATAAAATTGATGCAACTCTAGACAAATCAAACAAGTATAAAAAAAAGAACATCACCATGGATCCCAAAGATAATAAAATAACAAGGGATATTACAATAACTATGTACACATAACTTTGACAATTTACATTCAATGGATCAAATTTTAAATAGGAAATAATCTAAAATATTGCATTACAGAAGTTTCATTTGTAATTACACACTGTCAATAAATATAATGGCAGGCCTAAGTGGTTTTCTGTGAAAATTATATCAAACATTTAAGGAAGAAATATTACGAAAGTGTTACCATTTCTTCCTGAAATAGAAAAAAAAAGGGAAATCTCTCAAGTAATTGTAGAATCATTGTCCAAAAATTTACATCTATAAAGACATTTTAGAAAAGCCACATTATAGATCAATAAAAAAGTAGAAGTTTAGCACAACAGATCCGCCACCAATAAAAAAAGACAAACACAGGACATTGTGACCAGTTGGAATTTGTCCAGGGTTGTACCACTGACTCAACAATCAAAGTAATATCAATATAATCCAACATATCAACAATCTAAAGATAAAAAATATAATCATCTCTATAAAGGCAGAAAAACCATTGACAAAATTTAGTATTCTGTTACTCATATTGTGTCTTTGTATTTGATAAATATAAAATTGATATAAGTAACGTACGTGTCTAGTGAATTAATAAGTAAACCGTTATTAAAACTCTAAAGATGGAGTGAACAGCAACATATGCAAAGGACAGTTGTAAAAGAGATGAAATGTAAGGTCATATCATTGGCCAAAGTTATTAGGTCTAAAATAAAGACAAAATTGAAGAAGAGGGAAATATTTTAGCATAATTGTGACTAAGAGTATTTAGTCTCCCCTGTCTTTAATAAAGATGCTAAGGAAAATATACTTGAGAAATAGGCAGTCCATTGGGATCCTCATAATACAGTCTCAGAAGGACTTTAACATAAATGATTGACTAAATAAGAAGCAAAGGATAGAAGAAAAATGAGTGTTTTGACATAAAATGGAAAACAATAAGCAGTTTTACAGTTGATGAAAGAATATTGCTTTTTTATTTATTCTTTTGGGCTTACAGGTATCTGTGTATTTGAAGGTAGATGTGACAACTAACATGAAGACTGGAAGCAAGTGAAGAATTTGGGAAAACACAAAGAAGGTCATATATATGTGAATGTACAGGTAAGTTCATATTGTAAAAGGAAGTGGGAGAAACAAATGACTAATTTAAAAGCTATGCAGGAAAACTACTAATAAAAATATGAATACAACATTTTGAAAGATTTTAAATGTTTGAAAATATCTAAATATGTTTAGGGAGAAATTATATGTAACGTACATTTCAAAATTGAAGTTTACTTTTAAATTACCCTGAGTTTGTTTTAAAGTAAACCACCTCATCAATTCTGTACAATTTCATAGCACTGGCCTATAGGATCATATAGAAATGATAAACTACCTGGGCCACTACATTTAGGTAAATGAAAACAAGTCTTAGACAAAAACAGTTGTGTATCTCTGATTTCTATATAAAGCAATTTAGAATAACTATTGCAAAACTATTTGTTAGCTAAAATAAAGTAAGATTAGGCATTATTTTTAGGACAGAGACAAAGCAGTTTGTTCTTTGAATTACTATTTGCCAGAAAACAAGGGCAAGTTTCACTTCTCTTAACTCATTTTCCTTCATGTCTGAATATCTACTTGATAATGAATTAAATAAAATTGCTGCTATAGTGAATTAATTATTGTAGTGCAAATATCTGTGACAAACTTGGTGTTCATAATGAATTAAGTGTAATCATTCCCATTACACAAAAGTTTAATTATTAATCCTAAAATAATCTGATCTATTTTGTAATAAAAGTACACATACCAGAAGACAGTATATAAATTCAGCTCCTATATCATAAAATTTGGAAAACTACATTCATAACTGAAGAAATGAATGTATAAAAGTGACTTTGCATACATTACTAAACATAAATAATAAAAATTTGTTTTCACATTCAATTCAAAATGAACAAAGAAGGTTCTTGTCTTAGCCAATGTGTTGGCATGTACACTTCACCTGATTATAGTGGAGTCAGATGATTTAACATCATCCTCACAACTCTTGCACATCTAATCTTAGTTTGGCAACATTCATAATACAGGCTAATTAAGAAAATACTGGACTGGGCCACCCAGACAACAACCAATAGCTCTCATTATCTTCCATAATCAATACAGCAGCAAAGAACACAGGTTGTGTTTTTGTCATCTAACTGATTCAGGAATTTTTTCAGAGATATGATAAATCAGTCCTTTCATTTAAAAATATTACCTTGGTAGCTTGTGACTGAAATTCTCCCTATTTTAGTATCTTATATTTAGTTCTGTAGCCTTTCTGGCAGAATTCATTTCCTAGACTTCAGTAATGATTGAGCAAAAGAATGTTGACTCAGATCAAAAAGGCTTAAGGTAGTGGTTCTTCACTGATCTTATAACTAATTTCATTGTCCCAATTTGTTATAATACACCAAATTTACAATAAAGATTAATTCATAAAATACAGAGCTGTCATTTTTTCTTAGGTAAATCCTAAAAGTTATAAATTTAGATCAATATTTCAGTCCCTCCAATAATGTAAATTCTTTGTCAAAACATTATCCAACATGTATGGAGCATGTCAGCTACACATCTCAATTGGTGTTAGTCCACATTCCATGTTAGAAAAACAGAGATTCAGTCTGGTTTTGATCAGAGAAGCAGCATATTGATTAGAGAAAATAATCACAACAGAAAGTACTTAGACATAAGCCTAGGAATCATGTAAGTTCTTAAACAAAGCTGAGGAAGTTTAGTGTTTAAGTTCTTTTAGATAAAACAAAACAAGAAACCCCATAAAACAATGAGAAAAGTTTTATCCAAAATCTTCATTCTGGATCAATCTCAGTCACACAGATTAATTTAGTGTTTGTAATTATCTAAATTTTCAGGGCAAAGAATGTCACTGGATAATTAATTTAAGTTTTGTACCATAGTCAAATAGATTTTTTAGCCTCCTCTATATTTTAAGCTAACAAAACCCAGAAGTCAGTAATTAGAACAGCAATGCATATTTTTGCTCACACTACCTGCCTATTTATGCTTACTAGGAGTCATCCCCCAAATTCTTCTTCCCTACTTTAGCACTACAATTAGAGTACTTATAATAATTCTGACCGATTTTACAGGAAATTTTTATGCTATTTCCCTAATACATTTTCCATCATCTTACAAACTTTTTCTTATTTCCTTCAAATAGGCTATAACCACTTTTTCGGAATGCATGCAGGTTGTGAATAAAATGAAATGGACCTATTTACCACTCATCTGCCATTAATTTCCTGCCACTGGAGAGTAGCCATTTATAAAGCTACAGTTTTCTAAATAATCAGCACTATTCTTCACGAAGTTGCCAAAAGCAACCTTTGAATTCAAAGACCATCCAGCAAAATCTTGCTTAGCTGTGAAAACAAGCCTGAGGATGCTCCACCAAGCATACTGGCAACCAGCTAAATCATTTACAATAATCCACCACAAAGAAGCTTTTAAATAGAAAACCAACTGGGTTGGAAACTTTTCCTCATGAGCAATAGTAGCAGCAAGGCAAGGACAAATAAATGAAAGATGTATGCACACTAGTCCATAGAACCAAAGCAGTGAGAAGATTGTGATATATTACAATGCACTGCAAGTGCTCAATTTTAAAGTGTATGTATTGGTATTCTCCCTGAAAATACTATGATTTTCAAAAAAAAAACTGCTTATGTGTTACTTTACTTGAAGTAAGTATTATTGATATCATTGAAAGTGACAGTACAAATAGTAACTTAGTAATGTATGCACTGAAATGCTTAAGCATTAATATTTTCCTTTTGTGGAGGCTTTCAGCGAAATTGTTACAAAACAGAGCTTCATAGTTGATGGATAGTTTTAAAGAAGAAGAGGTACATTTCCATTTTTATCAGGGCTTGGGCATAAAAATGGTGATGTACCCAGAAAGTACAAGTAGCTGTCATGTGGTTGGCAAAATAAATCCTTCCCAGAACAAAGGGTTTCAGTTACAGTGTTGTTATTAGTAACTGAAAGAAAAACAGACTATGACAAGGCTTGCTACATAAAGTAACAGAGAAGATCATTACAATAATACTTTTGCTCTAGGAGAAGCAATATAAAAATGATGAAGAGATAAATTTGGAATCAGAGAATCTATGTTTAAAATCACCCGTTTTCCACTAAACAAGGAAGTAAACAGGAAGTAATTGCATGGAAGTTACTCCAACTCTCTAAGTGTCTTCATGTGATAAATGGAAAAATAATATCTTACCCATTGTGTGTGAATATTTAGTAAAATTCTATAAATATAAAGTCCAGAACTTTGCTTCTTCGAAAGTCAGTACTGTGTATTTGTTTTTTTAGAGAGCAGCAAAACAGTATGCCCACTTCGCTGTGTATCAGAAAATCTTGACCTCAATTATCACAGTAACCCAACATCTTGTTTTCCCATTTTTCTCTATATGTTTCATTTTCATAAGGTATGACTCTATGAAGGAAGAGGGAAGGTGAATCAGAATATTCATTAATTCAGTCGGGTTTTTTTCCTTAACACTTTCTGTGAACTAAGCAGAGGACACACAGGAGTCAAAGATGAACGAGGTGAAGGTCTCTGTCCTCCAAACTTTATGTCCTGAGGTAATGAGAGACATCAAATACCATGAAGCAAGGCAATCATCTTCACCAAATACTGCTGGAACTGCAGGGAAGAGATTCACAAAAACTACCGTCGAAAAGTCAGACTTTGCTCTTTGTTGCTACGTGTCCTGGATCATGTGTGTGTGTTTAAATTGAAAATCCTTTCAGTAAAAGACACTTTTCCATGAATCTCCCCAAAAATACACCCCATCACTTTGAACACCCTTGCCGTCCCTGCCACTTTCAGAAGCAACTGTAGAAGCCTTCTTTTGTGTTTATAGCTGCACAATACTGATTACTGTCATGCCCTCAATGACTTCAAAATATTTACCTTTTGTGGTTATTTTGACTTTGAAGAAGATCCAGAAGTCAAGGGTTCCAAATTCAGTACATAAGATGGCTGAGGATATAATATAACATATTCACCAGGCTGTGTTTCTGTTGGATCGCACTTGGCACAGAATTTGTCATTTTTTAATCACACCTCATAAAAACAAAACAAAACAAAATAAAACACACACAAAGGAAGGCTAAAAACCTTGGAAAGATGACTCTCAAAATTTAAGAAAATGGCAATAATGGTGAGATAATCGTGTTCAAAGAAAGGACAAGTATTCTCAGAGAGTTTAAAGGCAATGCATTATTTACTGTAAAACAGTTTTTACAATTTCAGCACGACATTTTGATCAGTCCTTTAAGTAAGATACACATTGTGCATACATAAGTTTGTGTAGCTGTACATTATGTGCAAACGTACATATATCTGTATATTACATATACCTATATGGTAATACCTCAGCTTATGAATTTAATTTATTTTGCCATTATGAGGAAGATGGCTGCATTTTTGTTTGTGTGGAGAAGAGGGCCATGGTCATGTTTATAACCTGATGAGTTTGTGAACAGGACAATTTTGCTAACTTTTGTTTGCCAATCAAGTTGTTTGCAAACAGAAGCATTCATGAACTGAGGCTTTACTGCATGTGTATATATGGCAGGTGTGTGTGTGTGCATATACCTCAAGAATCTGAAGAGACAGGAGGTTGAATTACTTTCTGCAAGAAAGAACAAAGTCTAGGATGAGAAAGATGAGTGGAAAACTCAATACAATTGGCAGAATAGTTAGCTCAGGGACGCAGTTGCTTAGATGAAGTCCATCTGGAGTTCTCTTCCAAGGCGGCTTTTCTAAGGAGGCTTTAACAGTTTCTGGATATGAGCTCAAGTCGAGATTTGAACAACTATTTGTGAAAACCTTTGTGAAATGATTGGATACATAGTGAAAGCACAGTTAATTTTTGGAGTTAAAAGAGGAAGCACTGTGCAGGACAGTGTTCTCTTTAAGATTGTTTTGGAGGGACTCTAAGATTTGATCATACATCAAGAATCAATATGGCAATATGGTCATTTGATTCATGTTTAAAAGAAAATCTGTTGTTAGAAGGAGAGACACAGGCATATTGAATAAATCTCCCCATGAGTTCACCTGGCTGATGAAAAGTCTTGTAGTTTCAGTCCCCAGTGCATTCCCCAAAATGGAAATACAAGAAAGATGTATTCATTAACCAGGCATTGATAGGGTTATAAGTGATTGGGGCAAGACAACACCAAGGAAAATGACAAAGTCACAGCTCCTCTTTTAAACATGTTTCAATCCTAGATTTTCTTTTTTTTTTTTAATTTTTCAAATGCATATCACATACTTTTATTTTTCACTTTCATTCTCTCTCAAAATGAGAAACTTTCTTTAGGTACTGAGCAAATACATACATAGGTAAAAATCCTAGGTTTTCTATCAGGCCACTGGATTTTGTCTCTTCCCAAAACAAATGCAACCACAACAATTTACTTCACCACAGAAAGTAATATTTTAAAATGAATAGTACTAGGGTATTTGCATTATTGATGAAATTCCCATTCTATCAGGAATTTACTAGGCTTATTTTAGGGTATGTTCAAAGCAAGTCCTGATTAAAAACTTGCTTGCCACTCTTTATTCACTTCATTGGCTATAAATCAATGGTAAAACATGGATTATACTATTTGAGATTCCAATTACCACTCATTCTCTCATCCAAAGTGAACTTGATTGTGATGCTTAGCAATCTTAGTAATTATCCTGTATGGGGGAAGGTGAGTTACTCTGAAATGATCCTTAGAAATAATGAAAATGTATAGTATATGTCTATTGTACTTTTCTGAATACATTGAATATATTGGAATTATTTCATTGTAGATCTTACAGAAGTGAAGTTTGAGTTTTGCAATGGCAAAAATTAAATAAAAATTTTCTTTGAAGCTTATCATATTGTAGCATCATTATGATTGAGTGAATCATTGGGAATCAATGAAATTTAACATTTTAAATTGAAAAGAACCACACACCAGATATCACTTAAGTGAAGTCAATATAAAGGCAGTATTCCATATACTTTGCTAATACTTTAATGAAAATATATCCCAATACCATCATTGCCCTTCTTTGTATGTATACTTTTTAAAATGTTATCATCGATACTTTCTGATTGTTTGTGCACATCATGAACTACATTAGGTTTGCCTGACATTTCTTATTTATATGACCTCCTTAATTTTTTGAGACTTAAGCAGTAAATTTAATTGATTAAAAAGAATAACTTTCTGCTGGGAATTTTGTATGCTGATAAAACTTTGAGAAGATATTTCAGTCCCAAAATTATTTGTCGCAATCTGTCCCACAGGAACATATTTACTTATAGTAGTATAATTTTAAAGATTCATCCAAATACATTGTTAATAATACTAGAAGCAGAAGGGAGACATTAAAGAAATATACACTTAGGTTCTTGAAATCCTGAATCATTTCTTTATAGTATTTCAGTTTAAATCTTCAATCTTTAATTCAATTTGGGGTCATATTGCATTTCATCTTTTTCTTTATCTTTAAATTGTTCAATTTACATTCAATTGAAATGCAAATTCCCATTTATAATAGCATCAGTGCTCATATACTTTCCCTTCTCTGCTATTATTATACATGTCTAGGAATTCTCGCACTCTGGTCTCCAAAGTAGATCCAATCTAATCCTCTGTACAGGCACTAGAGTCAAATTTTGTCTCCTATTTAAAGATATCACACTAATAATTTTCTGAATTTTTGTATGAAAAGTGTATGTTGCACTAAAAGCTGAAATCAAATTGAAATCCAGAATTTTAAAGAAAACATAAATAAATGAAATCTGTTGGATCTTCTATTTTCTTCAGCTTCTAGCTCATTTCTCTATGTCACTTACAGCAATAATTCTCAAAAGTATATTAGTCACCAAAATCTTACAAATGATAGCTTTAAAGTAATGTCAATCATTTATACTTGACAGTTTTGAATATTACGTTGTATATCATTTTTCATTCTATTTATACACTTTACATGTATCTTCTTCAGTTTGTAGTAAGTCATACTTTGTAAAATACTATTCCTTCAGTATATTTGCACTAAATTTATGAATTTATAATAAAATGAACTTGTAGATGTGTTTTAAAGTATGATGCAGTACAACAAATTATCATGATATGATATTCAGATTTTAAATTAAGAATAAAAGTGAAAATATTTTATGAAACAATCTTGGTATCAGAGGTCACATCCATCTTCTAATTTCCCTTTAGAAACAATGAGTGATTGCTAAATGTATCACACTTGAGATATTAGTCACATATACTATCTTAATTGATCTTAAAAATGATTTGGTGAACTGGATTTTAATCTCATTTTACATATATTTTACTTTCAGTCAAAATTACTGTTTTAGAAACTCAAATTCAGGTCTTTCAAACTCTTCTTTTTTGCTGTTACTGATTCTTAGACTCGATCTCTATTTGCATTAGAAAGTTTCAGTGCCTTATCTTTAAGAAGTTGACCTAGATTTTTCTATTTTCTTTTTACTTGTACCCTTTTCCTATGCTATCTATTTTCATATTTCTAAATATTCATAATGGTCATAAGAAATTGGAGAAAATATAAATTTTCCAAAGGTGAAAAGTGTACATTCAATGGCAAAACTACACAAGAGTTCATCTGCTACAAATTTAGCCAGAAACTTGCAATTTAATCTAGACTGTAATTAAAATTTGTTTCCATATACATGACACCTTTATGATATATATTTGTATATATACGTATATATACATATAGATATATTCTTTTAACTTAGTCCTTATTCTTATCAGGAATAACATAATGCGTTCAGAAAAACAAACAGGCAAAGAATTTTGAATACAAAGATTAAAAATGACAATTACAAACAATGATAAAATTGTCCTTATTTTTGGTTAAATAAAGAAAATACTGTCATCTAATCTTTATAGTTCTTATGAAGGGCATGAAAACTTTACTCATGCCTGTACTTCTTTGTAAATTCTGATGGCTACAATAGTTGTAGAACAAACGTAATCTGGAAGCTTTTTTGATTCAAAGTATTTTTGAATGCATGAAAAGCTTATTAAAATATTTTAGACATGTTGAAATAAAATTTTAATGATACCCTTAATGACATATGATGAGTTTTCTCTGCTTTTGTTTTGTTTGCGTTATAAAAGTAAGCCATTTAATAGGGAACCAAAGGCAGTGTTAGTGGTTTTTCCACAGAGGGACCCAATAAATTAAGTAGAGGGCAGGATTATTTTGGATGAAGAAATTCTTTACATTTTCAAAGGATAGAGATACTAACTCAGATTAAGAAATATACCTACTAAAGCTCCAAATGCTTACAGATATGAAAGACTCACTGGGAAAGCACAAGAGAAGTTATAAAACTAAATAAATAAGCAAATGACTAAAATTGGCTGTGATAGTGCAGTATCTCCCTTTTGATGACTTGTATAAGTATGCCTTAATATATTTTGTGCTTCTAGCACTCCAATTAAGAACAAAACATATGAAGTTTTTCTTTGAATTTAGATGGATGATCTGTGTGTAAGAGTGTGTGTGTGACTGTGTGTGTGTGTGTGTGTGAGAGAGAGAGAGAGAGAGTGCGTGTGTGTGAGGGCACTGTCTGAAGTGGAGGGCTGAAGAAGGAGATTTTCAAACATGGTTCTGTATTAACACACAGAGCTCTTTATCTAATATCTTATTTTGTCTCAAGCAACAGTTTGGAAACATTGAACTACCTTTTCCTTGACACAAATAACAATAAAACAGGATAAATTATTTTTCTTTAAAAATCAAAAATACAGTTTCCTGTAAAGAAGTTAGTTATAAATGATACATTGGAATTGGTTTCCAAATGTTATCAAAAATACATTTTAAACTGTACAGTCCAAGAAGGTAAGATATAAATATAAGGCAAAGGATATACAGTACAAGAAGTTTTCAGGCAATGCCATGTTTCTGGGACTAATATAAAAAGATCCTTTCAATGATTACTGTCTGAAACAATGGTGCATTTCCTTAGTTCCTTATATCTCTACATATCCTAAGTGATTTGCCCATAGAAAGAAGGAATTTTTTGTTGATTTAATAAAGGCCATAGCTTTTACTTTCCATTTCTAGGACATTATTAACTAACTCCAGCTACCCAAACTGACATAACTAATTCCCCAAAGGAGAAGTTTAGAAGTAGTAGCAATCTCAGAGAGCTTCTAGTCCCTCCTCTCATTTACTTGAACTGAAGTCTGGCTGCAGCACATAACAAATGTAAAGCAAATGAGTAAATAAACACCAAAATGACACAGCTCCACCAAGCCAAAGCTGCCCTCTCGCCCCCAATTTTATGAGAAAAGCTCCATGATTTAATTTGGTGACTGAAATTTACGACTGCAGTGCTACAGCACAGAGACAACAGCCACTCTGAGACTGCTCTCTGCCTTCCTCAGTGCTGAGGCCACAAAAAACTAGTCCCTGATGATTTAGATTTGCTTTTTTAGACTTTTGCCCCACCAAGAATTCTCTCTAATGTGCATTTGTGCTTTGGGGAAGAACATGTTTTTAATGAGTCTTTTTAAAATTTACAGTGAAGCCCGGGCTTGCCCCGCAGGCATAACTGTTGGGCTGAACTTGCAGACAGAACCAGGGTCGGGTCTGCGTCACTCGCGCTGCCCAGCCTAGCTCCCTGGGACCAGGAGGCCTTGGCCCCCACCCAGTTAAGGAGGAGGCTCCACCTGCACACCCCGGGAGGCCGCCTTCCTTGCTGCACACGGGACCCAGCCTACCGGGTCCCGCGATCCTGCATGCAGCAAGAATCAGTGCGAACCTCAGGGGAAGGCCAGTCAGCCTCGCAGGACACAGAGCTACATAGATTCCAGAAGAAAATGACAAAACGAAAGACCAAGAGGCAGTCTCAGTCCCCCAGCCCACAAAGAACAAACCCAAGAGATACTGAAATGGAAGACAGTGGGAGTCACACAAAGGGACTTTCTGAAATGATAGAAAATGCAATAAAGAAACAGCTTGATGAAGCTATAGAGAAATTCAAATCAGAAATATTCTCTCAGCTAAAAAATGAAATGAGAATCATTATTAAAGAAATGTTGTGTGTATCTAAAGAAGAGCAAGATAAAAACATAGAAGAACTTA
>RJWM01048689.1:0-11383 GCA_004363535.1 Dasyprocta punctata
AAAAAAACAGAATTTGGAGTACTTCACTCCAAGTTCTCCTTGACTTGAGAGTTTGTGCTGAGAAGTCAGCTGTGATTCTGATGGGCTTTCCTTTATAGGTGATTTGTTTCTTTTCTATAACAGCTTTTAAGATTCTATTCTTGTGCTGAATTTCTAGAACCTTGACTATGACATGCCTGGATGTAGATTTGTTTGATCATTGCTAATTGGAGTTCTATATACCTCACTTATTTATATGACAAATTCTTTTTTTCTACCAGGAAAGTTTTTGTCACAATGTCTGTGAACATGTTTTGAATGTCACTTGTAGTATCTTCTGGTTGTTTATTGACTCCAATTAATTTTAAGTTATTCTTCTTTGACTCATCTAGCAGCTTCTGGATTGATTTTTCATGGTCCCTTCCTTCTTTTGAGATATCTTTCTTTTCCTGGTCACTAACTGCAAGCCTGTCTTCAATATCTGAACTCACATTGGCATAATCTGCTTTGAATACTTTCAAGGGAGTTTTTATTCTCATGGATATCTACTTGAATCTGCTTTATGTATTCCATTTCTTTCCTATGCTGAACTTCCATAATTTTTTTTTTTTTTGGTGGCACTGGGGATCAAACTCACAGCCTCATGCCTGCCAGACAGGTGCTTAAGCCACTGAGCCAAACTCCTGGCCCTAGTTTTTTGAGGCAGGGTCACACTATATAGCTCAGACCGGCCTTGTGCTTGCATTGTAGCCCAAGCCAGCCTCAAACTCACAACGCTCCTCCTACCTCAGCCTCCCAAGAGCTGGGATTAAAGGCATGTGCCATCATGCCTGGCTTCCATAATTTTCTTAAACTCATCTATTTTTTTGTCTGTGTCTGCTCTAACATCGCTAAACATGGTGGGTATTTTGGTAATCTCTGTAGTTATCTGAGAGATTATTTCTGATTTCATTTTTTCCAGAGCCTTATTCAATTACTTTGTTATTACCACTCTGGACAGACCTGGTGGGGGGGCTTTTGGATTGTCCCACCTCATTGTCCCCTGGGTTTACCTTTGGTGAGCTGGATGTCTGGGGTTGCATCTTGTTCAAGTGTCTTCTCATTTCTTTTCTTTTTTAGTTTATTTATTTCCTGGGGTGATGCTTGTAAGTTGCCTGTGGTGGGTTGCTTTCCTGGTGGTATTTAGGACACTTAGGTGATGATTACTCCTCTGAGGTATATTCCAGGTATAGCTGGATTTTGGGTTTTGAGTCTGTTGGAAGATCTGACCTCTTCAGTTTGTTGGAGACTGGAGACCTTTTAAAGTGAGCCTGCTGTGGTCTAGTAGGAGCCCCACTGTTTGCTAAGGCAAAGGCCCAAAGGCTTCAGTTGGAATAACCTGGGGTCCCATTGCAGGAGTTAGTATGAATCTGGAGGAGGGACTGAGGTCCAAGCCCCTGTTGTCTTTCATTGCTCACAGAGGTCAGAAACATGTTTGGTTGAGGAGGGTGGGGCTGGGGAGGAGTTGAGGAGAGCCCCCCCATAGTTTGGTGGGTCCAAGGCAGGCCCTGCTGGAGGTTTCCCAGAATGGACCAGCCTTCCACATCTATTTTGGATCTACACTCACTTACCCAATGACATCCTCGTGGACACTTTGTGCAGATACTAGAAGGTTTTGTTGAAGAGACAGATACTGGCTGTGCTGCCCCCACAGTTACTGCAGCAGAGCAGTTGTGGGCAAAATGCCCACTCCTCCCTACCTGGCAACAAAAACAAGTAACCTTGTTCTTTCCCTTTCCTTTAGGCTGTGGATTAATGACTTGAATGATAGCTGCTGCCAAGGCAGCCCCTGTGCATACAAGGGGCCAATATCCTCACACATCTGGATCATCTCAGACAGCGTAGCTCACTTTTCGTGGGCTCCAAAAGCTTCTTTACACTGTTTGTGCTTCAAAAGCCAGCTGTTTAACTATTAACTTACTTACTAGCTTCTTTGTCACAGATGAGTCTCACTAGCTTGCAATAAGCATGCTGCGAAATCCCGAAACCGGGACCCTGACAACAGGAGTCAAATCCAGGGAAATCTCACCCCTTGAGGGCAGCTCCCTCCCTCCAAGTTCTGCTATTCTAACTGGTATATCAAAAGCAAGGTGACTGCCTGTACTGGCAAACACACCTTCTCCCATCAACATATCTTTTATAATAGCTATGTTTGAGAGCATTATGGGAGGCCTGATCCATGCACAATTCAAAAAAATTTCCTTTCCACAACAAATCTCCCAGGCTTAAATATGCTTTGGCTGTTCCCTTCAGTAATTCAGGGCCAAATGTCCTAGGAGCTCTATGAAATTCAAGGTAAATGAGGCTGTGGGGCCATAGCTGGCAGTAATGTGTTTCAATTCTTTTTTTTTTTTTTTTTTGCGGCACCAGGGTTTGAACTCACAGCCTCACACCTGTCAGGTTCGTAAGCCACTGAGCCAAACTCCCAGCCCTAGTTTTTTGAGGCAGGGTCGCACTATGTAGTTCAGGTCGGCCTTGGCTCGAGTTGTAGCCCAAGCCGGCCTTGAACTCACAAGGCTCCACCTACCTCAGCCTCCTGAGTGCTGGGATTAAAGGGGTGCGCCACCATGCCGGGCTGTGTTTCAATTCTTTTAGTGACTTAGAAGGTACCGCTTTGTGAAGACATACAACTTGTCCTGGATGACTGGGGGGCTCGAAGCTCAGTAACCGGGTAGATATGTTGAAAACCCTCCATGAACTCCCCCGCCCGTCTGGCTTTTTTTAGTGCCCTTTGCAAGAGAGGCAGAGAAAAGGGCTGTACCCTCTTGGAGGCGGAAGTTCTAGCCTGTGACGCAGCAAAATTTGTCTGAGCGGAAAAGGTGGGAATTGCCATTTGTGGCTCAGTTGAGGTTAAACACTTCTCTAGTGGTGAAGGGTCCCCTTTGTCTCCCACCGCTCCTGACTTATCTAATTCAGCCAGCTTAGAGGGCTTAAATTCTATTAGAATTTTTGTTGCTCAGCCATCCTTCTCCTACTTGGGATTTGATTTTTAAAATAGTGCCTGGAGTCAGTACCTTTGTGGTCCTCTCAACAAGCTTGCCATAAGACCCTCTCTAATCCAGATCCACAGAAGGAATGTAAAGACTGGAATCAAGCATACAGTAGTTTCTTAGACATTTGTGATTCTTTCGAATTGGTTTGTCCCATAATTATACAACTGATGAAATCAATACACCTTTTTTTTTCTCACAAGCCCATTTATAACTGTGGCCCTAGGGAATCCGCTTTTTTAAAAAATGCCCTAAGCTTGACACCTGATGGATCAACGCCAATATCAGTACACTCCAGTGATGACTACTGACCTATACCAATGCACTTCTACCCTGTCGTGCACACATGAGAAGTGTCCCCTCATGCTCAGGCTCTTGCCTGTCTGTGTTCAGGAGCCATTCGTAATGACCAGTTGCAGCTCTAGAGGTTCCTGAGGTGAAGGACTGCAAGAGGATGAGAAAGTAAAGAACACACAAAATCTGGGCTCAGGTGGAGCCCTTACTCTGTGGATGGGAGGAAAAGAACTGCTCCCTCACTGCAGGGGTGTTTATACATTTAGCAACACAGTGTCATGTGGTATCCCTTTGCCTAGCACCCCCATTGCTTGGATTGTCTAGGGCCTTGGTGTTTTCTGGGCTGAAGCAGCTTCTTCACGTGGCTTGCCCAGGTGCTCTTTGTTCTTGGGCCAGCCATGCCCCAGAGCTGCACATGTGATCATCTTCCTGCTTCAGTCACTCCCTGCAGGGCTAGAGCTAAGTCCCTGGAAGACCTTAGCTCCCGAGGGTGTGGTGAGGAGGAAGTGACCTGAACTATGCTGAACTTGAACCTGCTGTGCCTGAAACCCTGGAGTGGGGAAGAAGCCGGGCACCCTGGAGGAGCACAGTAAACACCTCACCCCTGCAGAAGCAGGGGAGAGAAACAGCCCCAAGCAGCTGGAGTCTGGGTCAGTGGTAGAGCTCTTCCTGGCATGCGCAAGGCCCTGAATTCATCTCCAGCCCTGCGAATAAATATTATGGTTAAAAAAAGGGGTAAAGGGGTTGGCGGACTGCAGTGCAAGGGTACTGTGCATTGATCCTCTTGCTCCCTCAGTCTGGTATCGAGGACCTGGCCTAGATCCCCAATCTTCCAAATGAGTGTACAGCAAAGGCTTAAATAAATTAGACAAGTGGTATGATTTTAGGGCTCCAGGAGGATCAAAGCCCTTACAGAGTTCTTGACTCTGGCTATCATGAGGGCTAAGACAAAGAGCCTCTCTCGACGGCCCATATTTATTTCCATAGCAGACAAAGAGAAGGAATACTGAGGAAAGTGTGGGAAATGAGCAGGACCTTGGGAGTCACTTCAAAGACTTCTCCAAGTAGTAAACTGTGCCAATTAAGGAGAACTGTCTTGTCTCCATGAAGACATTTATGGTGGGAAGAGACGCCTGCAGGTATGTGATGTTTGCAGCTGCAGTCTCTATCTATTTAACTGAGTCTGAGCCAGGTGTCATTGGTGGTGACCGTATCTTGCCCTTTGAGGTATCTCTGGCCTCATTGGCCACTACAGACCTCAGCCAGGATCAGTGATTCATAGAGGTTCATTTACTATGAATCAGCTCCCATCACCAGGCAAGGGGCCTAGGTCTTGGACAGGCTCACAGATAAACAGAAAGCCAATTAGTTAATTTTAAATCCTGCTCAGAGCTACTTCATAGTGGTCGCCAACATTTTGTTTTTGTTTTTGTAATAAAAGCTGGATCAGAGTAAGTCATGGTTGAGTGTTGTCCATGAGTCAGCCCATCTTGGCTCCTCTTTGGCAGACTATGAATAGAATAAGAAGAAACACAAAAATTACTCCAAGCATACCAATGTAAAACCAAAAGTGTGCCCTCAGATAGTTGAATGGATTTAATTGATCTAAGGCATCAGAAAATTTGTCACAATTTTAAATTCATTCATCAAATTTTTGAGTTTGTTGAGACATTGATGATATTTCTTTCTGGAGAGCATCAATATCTATGGTAACTTTTTTTTTTTTTTTTTTTTTGCGGTACTGGGGATTGAACTCCCAGCCCTAGTTTTTTGAGGCAGGGTCGCACTGTGTAGCTCAGGTCGGCCTTGCGCCCGTGTTGTAGCCCAAGCTGGCCTCGAACTCACAACGCTCCTCCTACCTCAGCCTCCCGAGTGCTGGGATTAAAGGTGTGCGCCACCACGCCCAGCTTATGGTAACATTTTGATGGATAGCTCCTTGTGTATGTTTCTTTATATCCTCCCAAGGATGGATAGATTTGTTATAAGGCAAGGGAGTTATGCAGAAGTGAGTGGCCTTGTAATGGCACTTTAATCCTTGTAACAGTTGTAAACTCTCTATTTGATCTCCCATCCATAACACAGAAGTTTCCAGCATGCTAAGCTGTGTCTGTAATTTGGCATCTATGTTAGGACCAGTCATGTCTGGTTCATGATAAATCTCAGGTGGAGAATCTACCCAAGTAATGGGCCTAAGTAATGGTGGATTAGGGACATAAGTCCAATACTCGACCCCTGGTACAGGTGTTATACATACAGATACTGCTAGCAGAGCCATTAAAGCAACCAAAAGATTTTCAGGGGTTGGTGGAATTCCCCTTCTGCTGACTATATCTTTGGCCTCACGAATCATTGCTTGGATGTCGTTCCACTGGATCGCTCGATCTCTCTGCTGGTCTCTTGGGGGAACTGGAGGTCGATTTTCTGGTTTATTGGCAGGTCTCTGGGGGTGAGTTCATCATTCAGGCTCATCCTCTGGAGGGCCTGGATCAGTGGAGCCATCACACGGGACTGTCTCCAGCATTGGCCGTGTCTCCTGCCAGGGTCGTATATTCCTGAACGGATCCACCTCGTCAATTCATCACCTGTCAAGACACAAGCATAACCTCAACCCCACATAATTAGTCGTACTGGTCCTTCCCATTTTCCTGTATTGATATCCCTCCAAAGCACCTAAGCTCTATGTTAGACATCATCATTGGATGCAGACCAGTGAAGTTTCACAAGAGTCAATTTGTTGTCTGTAGCTGGATTAAAAAAATTTAATATAAAAGTGGTAAAATCTAATTGCATTTGTGGAGATAACTGTACTCCCCCTTTTTGTTTATTTAATTGAGTTTTAATGGACAGATGTGCTCTTTCTATAATTGCTTGTCCTTGAGGGTTATAAGGAATTCCTGTTTAATAAGCCATAGTTGAAAAAATGATTGTAATGACTTGCTTGTGTATGAAGGCCCATTGTCAGTTTTTATGACACATGGGACACCCATAGAGGCAAACACTGACAAACAGTGTTGTTGAACATGACCAATTTTTTCACCTGTGTGACAAGTTGATGAGTTAAATGATTATATGTGTCAATAGAAACATGAATGTAGTATAGTTTGCCAAATGAAGAAAAATGTGTAACATCCATTTGCCAAATATCATTATGCTTTAAGCCTCTGGGGTTACTGCCCTCTGATGGCACAGGCCTAGGAATCTTTTGACAAGTAGGGTAGGACATAACAATTTATCTTGCTTGAGACCTGAGTAATTGAAACTCTTTAATCAGAGCCTTACTATTCTGATGATGGTAAGAATGAGATTGTCTAGCTGCATCAAATGGTGTAATAAAAGCAACTAATGAATCAGTTTGTTGATTACCATATGCTAAAAATCCAGGTAAATTGGAATGAGACTTTATGTGACCAATATAAAAGGGTGCTGTCTGATTATGAATTGCCTTTTGTAGTCTAAGAAACCAGTTAAGTAGAGGTGGATTTAAGGTTGACTGAAAGGTGGCGCTCTCGAGCCACTGAGTAAGGTAAACTGCATATGCTGAATCACTGATTATATTAATAGGTTTGTAATTAAACTGTTGTATGACAAATAAAATAGCAGTGATCTCAGATCTTTGTGCAGAAAGTTCTGGAGTCTTTATTACCTGCTGATAATCTTTGCTCCAGATTGCAGCTTTGCCTTTGGAAGAACTATCAGTAAAATAAACTGTTGCATCAGAAATAGGTTCAAATTTAGTAATTTTTGGAATAACACACAAATGTTTTTAAAAAAATTGAAAGAGTAGCCGGGCGTGGTGGCGCACGCCTTTAATCCCAGCACTCGGGAGGCTGAGGTAGGCGGAGCGTTGTGAGTTCGAAGCCGGCTTGGGCTACAGCACGAGCACAAGGCCTGCCTGAGCTACATAGTGCGACCCTGCCTCAAAAAACCCAGGGCCGGGAGTTTGGCTCAGCAGCTTAAGTGCCTGTCTGGCAGGTGCGAACCTGTGAGTTCGGTCCCTGGTGCCGCAAAAAAAAAAAAAAAAAAAAAAAAAAAAAAAAAAAAAAAAAAAAAAAAAAAAAAAAAAAAAAAAAAAAAAAAAAAAAAAAAAAAAATTGAAAGATAGGGTCACTGGGAAAATGATTATCAATTTGTCCTATGAAATCTGTGAAGGCTATCTGCCAATATAGAGCTTGTTGTAGCAGGTTAAATATTGATTTAAATTATTTCTCATTCCTTGAGGTAATGTGACCCATTGATAGCATTGCATTGGCTCTTTAAAATTTAAACTAGGCACAGAAAAAGAAAAACGCGGCCTATCTGTGGGAAGAAGAAGAATGTTAAAAAAGCAATCCTTTAAATCAGTTATAATAAGAGGCCAGTCTCTAGGAACTGCAGTTGGATTTGGCAATCCTGGTTGCAGTGCCCCCATAGGAAGCAAGCAAGCATTTACAGCTCTTAAATCTTGTAACAACCTCCATTTACCTGACGTCTTTGGACTAACAAAGACAGGCATATTCCATGGGCTGGGCTTTCTAGATGTCCCAGCTGTAATTGTTCTTTTACTAATTTGTGTAATTGAGTTAACTTTTCCTTTTTAAGCGGCCATTTGTTGGGAGCCGTTGAAGCTGGAAAATGACCCACACATGATCTTACCAAAGTAACAAAGAGCACCTGCATCAACCACGTGAAAACGCTGCTACAGCCCAGAAAAACAGGAGGCTCCTAAACAATCCAGGCAATAGGTTGCTAGGCAGAGGGGCTGATATTAACATCATCTTCCAGGTATATAAATAAATACCCAGCATTGGTTGAGCAGTTCCTTTCCTCCCATCAGGAGGATAAGGGTTCCACCTGACCCCAGCCTTGTCTCTTTCTTTATTTTTCTCATCCTCTCATGGTCCTTCACCCCAAGAACCTCAGGAGCCACGTGGGTTGCAGCATATGGTACCAGAACACAGATGGGGTAAAAGATTGAGGACGAGGGGACACTTCTCATGTGCGCACAACTAGTGGGAGAAGTGAATTGGTATAGGTCAATAGTCATCACTGCAGTGTATTGATATTGGCTCCATCAGGTGTAAAGCATGGAACATTGAAACTCCCTTCTTCTCTAGGGCCAGTTAAAAATGGGCCTGTGAGAAACCCCTTCCCCCTTCCCTTTCTACAAAAAAAAAAAAAATTCTATCAGCTGTCTAACTATGAGACAAACTTATTCAACAGAATCACCAATGTATAAGGAACTGTTTGTTGCATGTTTGATCCCAGCATTTACATTCCTTCTGTGGATCCGGATAAGAAAGGGTCTTAATAAAAATCATAAGCTTCTTGAGACAACCACAGTGGAACTGACTCCAGGCACTGTTTTGGAATTGAATCCTGAGCAGGAGAAAGATGGTGGAATGGCAGCCACCCCAATAACCTCAACTGAGCCACAAGCGTCAACTCCTGCCTTTTCAGCTCAAACAAATTTTGCAGCGTTGGAACTTCCACCTCTCAGGGAGTAGAGCCACTGTCTCCATCTCCCTTGCAATTGATGCTAAGAAAAGCCAGATGGGTGAGGGGGTACATAGAGGGCTTTCAGAGTATCTACCCGGTTACTAAACTGCCAATCCCCAATCGTCAGAGACAAATTATAATTACTCAGGTCATCAATTCACAGCCTAAAGGAAAGAGAAAAAACAAAGCTACTTGTTTTTGTTGCGGGGGAGGGGGCATTTTGCCAAAAGTGCTGTTGCACCTGTAGGGGCCACACAGCCACTCTCTGTCCCTTCAACAAAACCTTCGCTTGTCTGTCCAAAGTGTAGATGAAAGTATCGTTGGGCCGCTCAATGTAAATTTAAAACTGATACAGAAAGCCTTCCTGTTCCAGAAGAAAAACTTCCAGCAGGGCCTACAACACGCCTGCCAAAGAGTAGAGATGCTACAACCCAGACAACTTCTCTGAGATGGCACAGCCCTGCTTGGCCCGGCAGGCTCCTAGTGGTTAGGGGGGTAATGTGGTCCTGATTTGTGGTTTGCTGATTTTTGTTCACAAAATACTCTCACAAAAGACAATTTTAAATAACCAGTATGACAACAACTAACCTGTGAAACTAGAAATTCAACATTTGGCTTTCATGAGCTGATAATTGACTGACTCCAGCATATCACTGTCTCACGATGACTTTGTAGTGAGTTTTGATATCTGGTAGTGTAAATTCTCAAGTGCTGCTGTCTTTCAAAATTATTTACTTCAGGGATACTTGTTTCAAATTTGCGATTAATGTAACTCTATGTTTATTAAGGTCTTTTTTCCTTTCTTAAGTCAATTTTAGTTGTCCGTACACTGACACTACACTGAATTGCTTAATTTCTTTTGTTTCCAAAACAAAAAATTATACATTTACATACTTCAGAGGAAATAAAAAAACAGTTTAAAACAAGATTAGGTAAAAAACCAACACAAATATAACTGGACTGCTATAGATTTTAAAGGATTATTTAACAGGGAGAAACTGCCACTTTCTGCTCCTCTCAGTACTTCTCAGGACCCCCAAGCAGGGGAGGGAACCAAAGAGCTCCACCTGGAGCTTGACCCAAACCAAAGATAAAAAAAAAACGTTGCTTGTTTCAGCTGCAAGGGGAAAATCAAGGTTGTGGTTCAATTTACTCAAAACAGAGTTCAAATCTACTCAGATTCTTATATTGCTTAATTGGTTATTCTTCCCTTGACAAAAAATGGTAAATCTGTAAATAAAAAAAGGGTATCTAAGGGTTTTGGGTCTTCTGATACTTACTGGGTTCAACAGATTAAGCAGGATCACCCTTAGATAAAATTGATAATTAAAGAAAAAAAACATTTAAAGGGCTTTTAGATGCAAGCACAAATGCTTCAATTGTTGCCCAGTGCCATTGGCCTATAGCATGGCCTCTGGATGTGACAACTACAGGTCTACAGGTGTGAGCAATGTTTCTCAACCTTGTAAAAGTGCTAAATTGACTTAACCTGGAAGGATGCAAAGTGTATCTTTACTGCCACATGCAAATTGACTTGCTTTTGAGTTACAAATTTGTGATCAATTTAGAATAGTAGCTACGAAGGTGTGGAGGAGACTTCCTTCAATGGGTCAGAGAGACATCCCAAAATTTGATTTCTAGTCATCAGGGTCTAAAATCATTTCAGAATTTTGCCTTTAAAAATACATTTAAGTGGTGTAAGGCACAGAGCACTTCCCCTGGCCTGGCTTGGGAGGTGGGTCCTGTGCTTTGGAGCTGAGATTTGCAGCCCTGCCTCCCGTGTGCTAAGCAGCAAATTGCCCTGCGGCCTGCCAAGCCTTTCAGTGGCTGCCGCACCGGCAGCACTGCAGCGCTCAGCCCAGACCAGAAGGCCGGACATGGTTCAGGAGAAGTGGGACACAGCTCTGGTGTGCCCAAGCCAACCCGGTTTTTCCCATCACCTACACACACACTTTATGCATCAAAAGTTTACACTGCACTATTGCTTGCATCCCCAACAATAGTGGGGCCTCTAGGCCAGAGCAGGAGCACAACCTGTGTGTCACAATAGCAAAAGAAAGCCCAATGTGCCTAAAAACAACATGCAGTTTTTTCTCTATACCTTACCACAAAAATTCCTTATAACCTTCAGGTCTAAAACTAGTTAAATGTGCTCACAATTTAAATTTCAAAAAACAAGCCGGGCGTGGTGGCGCACGCCTTTAATCCCAGCACTCGGGAGGCTGAGGTAGGCGGAGCATTGTGGGTTCGAGGCCGGCTTGGGCTACAACACGAGCACAAGGCCGGCCTGAGCTACATAGTGCGACCCTGCCTCAAAAAAACCCGGGCCGGGAGTTTGGCTCAGTGCCTTAAGCGCCTGCCCTGGTAGGCGCAAGGTTGTGAGTTCAATCCCCGGTGCCGCAAAAAAAAAAAAAATTTCAAAAAACAAAAGGGAGAGTTAACCTCATAATAGATTTCACTTGACATTAAAATTTTAAAATTCTAATAAAGACTGCAGCAGGAAGGTAATTCAATCAGATAAAGGCTAAAAAGAGTCCTTTAGGCGGCGCCAGCTTGCATCAAGGGAGATCTGATCTGCCTTCCGGGGATGGGGGCTCCGCCACCCC
>RJWM01048690.1:0-11403 GCA_004363535.1 Dasyprocta punctata
TTGTTCCTGCTGCCGTTGCCGCGCTTGCCGTTACCAACAACTACAATAGATGCTGCATGCGAATGTTTGCGTGTGTGTGTAAGTCTGGAGTTACACACAAAAATATTAATATTAGATGGCTAAATCTGAGGTGGGACTGACTGTGAAATGATTTCTTTCTTTCTCTCTTTCTTTTTTTTTCCAATTTGAGGCAGGGTTTCACTGTGTTGCTCAGGCCTGCCTCAAACTCCCAAGCTCAAGGATTGCTCTTGGCTCAGCCTTGTAAGGAGCTGTGACTACAAGCATGAGTTACTATGCCCAGCTACATTTTTGGTTTTATTTAAACATCTTTTCAAATTTTCTGCAATAAGAATGTATTATTTCCATGGCCCATTAAAATATTTTAAAAGTAATTAAGGTTGGAGAGACATTGATGTGTCATATCTATCAATATTTTATATTGTCTCCTGGCCAAGACAGGAAAGGAAGGGTGTAGAATGCACCCCTCCAAGATAAGAAAGGGATATTATATTATATATCATTCCATTATAAAACAAGCATAAAAAAGGCCAGAACACGTGATTTATTTGCACTAAGAGACCATAGGGCATTTTCTTCACGGACTTGTTTTTATTTTTATCTTGTGTCAAACCTTTCCTCATTCATCTTTATGTTTAAGAAGAAATATTTTTGATAAGAGGAGAAATCTTTCATATGTTTCAGGCAAACTATTCCCAGGAGAATGCCCTTGGGTTGGCCCATAGCTCAAATTTCAACAATTGCGCTGACATTATCCTGAAAACAATCCACACAAGTTCTACTAGGAATAAATATGGTACAATGGAGTAAAATTATTCACCTAAATCTAGGAAAAACAGTGATATTTTAGTCAGGGAATCTAAAGTTTTTTTTCCCCCTAATGTATTAAGTTCTTATCTTTTAGTTATCAAAGAATTTAGAATGTGGAAAAAGCCAGCTTCTCCAGTTACTAATTTGGTTGCTGAATAGTTGGGGGAGGAAAAAGTACCAACAGTTAACTTGGGTGAGTTTATATTTGCTGTGAGTTGACACTGCGATACAAATGGTTCTGATTCCATCAGAAGAGATTTATCCTGAGCAGCCTGAGTGAACGATTCCATTGATAGGCTACACAACTCCTTTAAAGCTGGGGCTTTATGGTTAGGAAAGAAAAAGTCTTGCAAGTTAGGCTAATAAATAGAAGCGCACACAGAGCTGGGCTCACAGAGGCCATGGAGAAGGGTCTGGGTCCCATCAGCCCACCTGTCTTCCCTGGCTCTGGGAAGCATAGATAAAAAACACTGATTTAGAGCCAAATGTGGAATAATCTAGAGCTAGCCATCATTGAATAACCAGGGCTGCATTCTTACAGTTCTTTGTAAACAAGTTAGCTAACTCTGTTCAGTTTCTAGTCTGTAAACAGTGCCAACATCCTGTGAGCCTAATAATTTTAGTAATAAATCCAGCTGCAGGGACACAATGTAATGGAGCAGATAAGGAATGCTAAGGTATTGTGGGGCCGAAAATGAAACTGGTTTTAGAAAATCATTTAAAATTTTCTGATTGGCAATTTATGAGTTGTGTCAGCTCAGGAGCTGTGTTTCTGATAAGATGTATGGCCACTGGCTTCACCCCAGGGGCGCAGTCACCAGCTGTCTAGTTATGGGAACCGCCCTGGGAATTGGACTGGGACCATTGAGATCTCAATTCCCAAATGAGAATCACTTAAATGTAGAAATTGAAGTATATAGTAATTTAAATATGTTAAAATATACATGAGTATACACACATGTATTTACATGTTCAAATGAATTTGTCTAAAAATATTAAGCGTGGACATATGTTTATAAGTATATATAGTAATCTCTTAGTCTCCTCAAGGGACACTCATTCTCAGATGCTCCAGGGCCTCATATGAAATGATGTCGTGTTTGCACATAACCTAGAAACATCCTCCTGTATACTTTAAATCACCTTTAGTTTACTTATAATATCTAAAACAATGTAGGTGCTATGTTAATATCTGTTATGCCAAGTTGTTGACGGAATATTGAGAAGAAAATACTCTGTACACATTCAGTAGAAATACAGTTTTGCTTTTCAAGTATTTTTGATCTATGGTTGGTCGAACCCACATATGTGGAGTCCACTGATAAGGAGACCAGAGGGCAGATTATACGTAGACCTCTGCATAGATTAAATAGGTAGATAGATTGACAGATGTGATCTCACTCTCTTTTCTCTGCATGCACTCCCTCTTGCTCTTGCTCTCACTCTCTCTCCTACTGCCCCAGATCTGTTGAGGCTGAATTTCTGGGTCAGACTCTAGAAGATTTTTCCATCTACATATTCATATAATAGAAAAGACATTCTGACTAGAAATCTAGAAATTTTACCAAGTTTCCCAAGGCACTGTGATATTAAATGAGGCTTGGAAACCACTGTTCTACTGTACCTGACTATTCTCCAACACTACATTTTTGATTTTTCAAGAAAGCTCTTTGTTCTAAAATATGAAGACCTACTTTCAGACTATCACTATGCCCACCATGTTGCCTGTCACCAGCAGTGAGTGGGAACTGGGAAAGGGAGAAATTGCTTATTAAGGTCTAATGCACACCAGGCAGTGACAGGTAGGCAATAAAAACACACAGACGTGGCAATAAAAACTAATGTAACCCTTCTTTCCCCGAAGACCTTACAATTCCGGTATACTAATTTGCACCATTTAGTATTTTATGAGGAATAATAATGATTTAGGAGAAGACATGTTGGGGTCAAATCATATTTAAGACACATCTCAATTATTTTATTTATTATTTTGACATTCTAAAATATTGAGCATTATATAACAATTAAAATATTTCCAGAGACTGTTATTGACACTAGGTGAAAGATTTTTTTTTTTGAGACATCCTCCCCACCCATCACTGGAGTCGCTTTATGTTGTAAAACCAAGCTTGGGAATCGCTGTCACAAAGAGGCCTCAGTATTTACTTTTCCAGCATACTGTTGTTTCAGTGTGCCACCTACAGGTCACATGTGGGAGAACATACTTAAATTGAAAATTAGGAATCTTTGGATCACCCTATTTTAAGTATTTACTAAGCATGTCTTTCACTCCTTCAGTGGTCTCAAAGACTTTTCATTTAAAAGGAAGGTATTACTCTGATTGTATCTCTGCGCACATGCTTCCAAAATGTCCATCAAGCAACTTCTTACTCTCAATTTGCTCCAGTAACGAAATACAATACTTAAGATTTGTCCTCTCCGCACCTCACATTCATAGTAGTTTACCACTTACTGTCTTTGATTCTCACTCATTCAACTGAAGGCAAATTTGCAGCATAGATGTTCTTCTCTTACAGATTTTTTGCTACCAGAATAGAAGCTGTTTCTAGAAATTTCCACCCTCAGTACATTTAACCCTTCATGAATTATGAGAATAGAGTGGGCAACAATGCATTTTCTTTTTTTAGAGTTGAAAGAATATACTTGAAAGTCATGTTTAGAAAGTACAATAAGGTATTCTACAGAACAGTGATGGCAGATAGGGCCATTTCATGGTGGTCAAGATGATAAAGATCACTTGGTAAAGAAGTGGGGTGGAAGGAAATTTCCTCTACAAAAGTTTTGTGATTAATTTATAAAAGAATATTAGAGTTTTAACAGATGGGAAAGTAAAATAAGTATTGTTGGTCCATACAAGGTTAATCTACAGAATGCTGGAAGATGAGAACCTTTTGTCTCACACGAAGAGATGTTCAATCTCCTAATCTAAGACCTCTGTCTTGAGCTCTTCACAAATACACTCTTTTGTCTGTGTGATTTTCCTTGCCTCAGTGCCTTGATGCACATCTATGCTGTGGAAATAGGTTCAAAGTAGAATCTTTTAAATTCTCTAAGACTCTTACCTTAAACACATACAGAGAGGCCACATGGACCTTAAAAACTGTTGATCACAGAAAGTGCCTGGAGAATTTAGGCTCCCGAGCATGAGATGACTAGTAAGAGTTTCTTCCAGTCCCCAGGCTTTCTAGCATGGCATATTTTGAGCTGAAACAGGTGAGTTACAAGGCTAACTCTGTTGAGCATGGCTCATGTATCATTCAGGTAATATAAAGACTGAATAACCTGGTAGCCTTATACATCAGACTAAAGCTGTTGAATGAAGGTCCTCTATGCATGTGTAGAACTAGCAGTAAGAAAACAAAAGTAAATGAGCTCTCTGTGTCATGTGTGTGTTCATGCAAAAGCATCTGAGGTGTCAAGGAAGGTCGTGCAGAGTTAGTCTATTCTTAGAGGAGAAGGAAATTTAAGGAGAGAACACTGATTTGGAAAAAGCTACATTGGTTAATGAGAATGAAATCTGACAGGAAAGGTGATTTTTAAGTAATGTCGAGGGTCCATCAGAGATTAGTGTGACTTAGCATCATCATTTGAGGTGTATTCTTTCAGGCAAAGTAAGGCTTTGCTGTAATTTTAATCTATTCGCTGCAATATATCTTTTGGAGTTTAATGATTTTCACTCTCGTTATTCTATCAAGAAAAGAATGTTTCCCAGAATTAGAGACTTAGTAATGGTATTACTAACATAGGAGCTATAATAGCAAATAAAAGTAATAATTCATGAAACCATATTCGAAGCAAGGAAAATAAAATTTTTTTTTACATACTCCCTTTAGAGTTCTGAGGGACAGGTATGATATTTTTGAGGACATACTGGGAGAGCAGTGCTAAGACTGTCCATTCATGGTGGCTAATGAAGACGACTACCTGCCAACGGCAAGGACTTCAGTTTGTGATGCAAGGGAAGATGAGGGAATTGGTTATCTTTCTTATTTTTATATTTTTACAAAAAGCATTTCTTTTTATGCAACTAACCTAATGCTGAAGAATTTGTTGCTTTTTCCATATGGAGGTATAACAAATATTTATGGACTATGCTATATGTGTCAGGCACCGTACTATAGATACCAACACATGGGAATATGAAGATCTGGAAGGAAAATGAAGGAAATGAACAGTGAGTCAGGCAGGCTGGGAAGGGCTTAGAAAAGGGAAGAATCAGCAAAGCTGGTATTTAAAACTGTGATTAGAAGAGGGGCTTTTAAATAAACGGACTTACACATTGCAAAATATTATTAGGCTGCAATCATTTTATTTGACACATTCAAAAAAATCACTTGTGGATTAAATAAAAAGGGGGAAATGACTGGATGCCAGACATTTTAAAAAAGCACATTATATTTGAAAATGTCCACACCAATTTGTCATTTCTCAAGTGACAGCTCTTTCATCACTATGCTAAGATCTTTTTTTAAAACATGTACCTTCCACAAGAGGTTATGACTTACCTGCCAAGGGGGACATTAAAGTGATTAGTATCTTTTTTTTTTTTTTTTTTTTTTTTTTTTTACAAAAGCAAGATTCAGCTTTTTTCCCCAGGTGAGGGTAAAAACTACCAACTGTGTCAACATGCAGTTCTCCACTAGGAGGCTCTATTTCCCTGTTTTGCAATCAGAGGGACTTCATCTTGGCTGGATCTGAGTACACAGCACCCCTCCATGTTTAAATTACACCCAAATAATTCTGATGCACTGAGAAATGAGAACGGTACTTTAAAGTATGTAATATGCATGCAGAAAAAAAATCAATTGAAAACTAACTTAATTTTGCTCAAGTCACTTGACATTAGTGTATGTAACTTTTCACTATTTGCCTACATAGAGGTCATGATTAATATCTGGGAAAACCTGGTAAGAATGGTGCCCCTTGATAGGAAAACAATGGTCAAGTCATCCATAAAATGCACACAGTGGGATCCTAAACGATAGCTTTATGGAATATTTTAAATAATTCCTCAGGGGCAAAATCCTACAAGGTAAAACCTCCTGACATGCTGCCTAAGATTCAGAGGCAGTTTCTCAAAATAGGAAGCTAGGCTTACACTGGGAATTGTCTGTCCCTGCCCTGATTAAAATGGTTCTGCAAAACAGGCCATTTCACCTAATTCTGTCAACCTGTACATCATGATCTGGAGCACGGTCCCTGAGCAAAGATAAGAGGCTCATTTTACAAAGCACCACATTTAGTACTCTCCAAAGTGAAACTTTAATTCCATCATGTGTAAAGAAACCAGAAAACAGGAATCTCAAAACAATTATATCACAATCAGCTCTTCTTTGGGGTCAGGACAGGAGTTCTATGGAAATGTCAGCATTATGTAGCATACAGGAAACAAGCATACTTCTCTCTAAAAATAGCTCCTGTCTTACAGAATGGCCTGAAGAGTTTCCCTAGGGACTGGACTTGGCCCTCCATGGAGTGTGTGGGAACAGAGCCCACCGGGTAAAGCTGAAAGCCAAAGTCCAAGATCAGATTGCAAGTCAGTGTGTGTGGAAGGCTGGGTGGGAATCAAAGTGCTGAACTGCCCTTTCTGCTTGTGTCTGCGTCTACGCTCAACCTAATCACACAGGGAGCTCTGGAGCATGAGCGGCAGCTCGTGGACAGTTGTCCCACCTGGAAGGAAATGGGCCTGGGCATCTGTACTCACGCTGGGAGATTATTGACTTGAGACCATCCAGGGGGTGGTAGAGACACAACTTTCTAGGCACCTCTGAACCAGGCAATTCTCATAGTTGAGGATGCGTCTCCAGTGAAGCAGCTGCTGAATTCTCAGAACAGGCAATTCTTCTTGCAGTGGGGGAGAGAAGATAGGACTGCAGCCAGGTGATCTGGATGGGCCACCCACAGTTACATTTTCTAGATCCCTTTGATTTTTCCAGGCCATTGTATACCATGTTAGACTACTTGAGGGTAACTTTATATTGTTGATGTTCTATATATATATATGTACATATATATATATTGCATATAATGAGTATAATTTCACATTGGATAAAAAGACTAAAATTCAACTGACAGCTAAAAATACTTAAGATGGCATGTAGCAGGTTAATTATATTAATTCAGTGAAAAAAATGTTTCAACTTTCCTACCTCAAAAATACAACTAATCTAGTACATATAGCCTTATGAAATGGAGTCAAAGAACAAAACCAGCAATGATACTAGATTTCTTTTCTCAAAGGCTTCATGCTATTTTTTAAAATTGGTTGTTATTTTATAATAGCCTTTGAAGTAAGGTGGATTAGATGTTGTTTTGTAGATTGTGAAAACTATGCCCCAAAGGACTTACTCTGCTGATTCACTTATTTAATAAATGTCAGAGACGCAGCTCTGTAGTTTATCATTAAGCTACCTGTTCTTATGCAAGTTTCTTTTGAAATATATGAGATCCCTAGATACAAAGGAAAACTAATTAACTTCATGATACTTTTCCAGTGTTTACTATGAACCAGCATTGCAAGAATGATGGGAGACGTGAGTATCTTGTGCCATAGCACTTGTCTTTAGGAGTCTTACTATCTGGCTAAGGGACAGGCCACTTGAGAACCAGGTCTAGTCTTTTTGTGAATGATTCTTTAAATAAAATCATGACTAGATAGTGGTATTCGAACACAGAAGTGTTGTAACTCTCTGTGGGGATGGATGGGCTTCATGACCAATTAGGGCAAGTTTTGCTTTGGACTTTGTAGATTGGAGATATATACATGGAAGGAAGTAGAGGAATCAGTAAACAAATATGCAAATGTGGGCATGGATTCAGGATGCTGAGGAAGACAGGGATGAGAACAGACTGAAGGAAACAGAGGATGTATTTGGGAAAGAAGGGCCAACAGATTTAGAGAGAATCATCAGGACCAGATAGTATAGGATTTCTCAGACTCAGTGAGACGGTTTAGGCCTTGTCCTGTAGGCAAAGGAGAACTAGCACAGCAAAGTAAGATAACATAGGTATTGTTTTAGAAAGACAAACCTGTAGACTATACAGTATGAATTGAAAGAGGAAAAAGAATTAGCTCTAGACAGATAAGATGAAGTAAAATAATATATGTGAAATACATAATTAATTCTAATAACATTTTTCTAATTAAAAGATACAATTGAACCGTGAAGTGGTGAGAATTATGCCCGTGGTGATGATAGCAGGAAGATAAACAATAATCAGAAAGGTGGAGGGCCGGAGATGTGGCTCAGTGGTAGAGTTCTTGCCTTGCATGCACAAAGCCCTGGGTTCAATTCCCAGCACACACCAACAGACAAAAAGAAAGGTGGAGGAGTAAGAATCAATAGGACGAGGTAACTAATTGGAAACAGAGAAAAGAAGAGAAAGCTAGTAAGTCTTTATTTTGTAAGTGCCTTTCATCTTCATAATTTTTAAGGTATATCTTTTGTGTTCAGTTCAGCAAAATTTACTCTCTATATTTTCTTTCATTTATATTTTAATTAAAATTATATTTTATTATTAACAATGTCAAAGTAATAGATTCTTTCCATCAGAGATGAGAGAGTTATACGCCACAACCCAAACACTTTTGGGACCATTGATTCATTTTACAGTCTTTGAGACATCATGGTTTCATTTTATGTGATAAATGAGATAATCACTCCAGGATCAAGTGGTGAAAATTAAAACATGAGGCTATTTAAAAGGCATCATTAAAATACATAAGCATAAAATTTTAAGGCTTAAAACTTCAGAAAAGCTTTCTGACTGCATAGCACCCTCTACATCTTTAATATCTCATCACTCTTAAAATTCTTCACTATCTTATATTGGCTGGGAATTGTGGCAGAAAAATGGGAGTGAAAGTAGAAGAGAAAAATATGGTGGAATAAGCAAAAATGTCTCCCTATAGCTGCTGAAATTTGACCTGAGAATTGCTTATGGGAATAATTCATTTATTATTTTCCAGAAGCTTCTGCTTTCCAAGGATTATGTTTTATACACTAGAGATAAAGAGAGTACTAAATCATATATGTGCCCTCAAGAAGTTTAGAGTCTATTGGCTAGGACAGATCAGTAAACCAGAATTTACAATATATTCAAGAAGTGCTGTAAATACTGCATGCACAGAATTATGGAGCTAAGGCATAAGATGGTAGAAGAGTTGCTAAATCAGTGCTGGGCTGGAAGGAGAATGAAAGGAGGGTCAGGGATCTCTGGATAGCTTCCAACAGGAAACAGTGTCCTCTATTGTCAGTCTAGTCATTCACCTTTACACCTGTGTCTTCAGACTGTCAACATATTTGCTGTTTTATTGCCTTTGGGGAAAAAATGTGAAAGCAGAAGGCAGGGAAGTTTGAGTCCAGTCTTTGACTTTGGATTCTAAAGGTCAGGTCTTAGGTGGAAGGACCTATGTGTCTCAACCTGTAGATGAATATAAAATAGGCAATAGAAGGGTTTCTGTTCATAAAGCCTGAGAAAGAGTCCATAAATTCAGGGGAGTTAGAAGTGTTAGAATGGCTCCTTGAGAGCACAAGTACCAGCAAGACCCCGTCCTTCATGGCTAAGTCTTGGGGAAATGGGAGATCTTCAGCAAGAGGACCCTAATCCTTGATAGAGTCATGAGAAAAAGTATCTGGATGGTGTTTCAGGGGCACAGAGTTTTCTTTGTCTCCACTTATGGTAGAGACGTGAGAAACCCATGCTTCTAACATTAGACAGGACATAGCCAAGAGAGGGGAAGAGAGAGGCCTCATGGCAACAAGGAATGAAGTGGTAACAAGTGTTCTGAATGGGTTTTGAGAATATAACGGACATGGTAGCAAATAATAATTTGAACAGACAGTATCAAAACAGATAAGACCCCTGCTCTTCTGTTGAGAAAGTCCCCTCAAAACTTCTATGCAATCTCAAGGACACAGAGACAGAGGAGGAGAATCAGTTTGAAAAGGGATGAGATTAAGTTCCTCCAATTTAGGTGGAATGGGACCTAGAAGAAAGACTTAGTATCTGTTATAAAAAAAATAAAACCATATTTCTTGTTTTCTTAATTTGTAAATCCAGATTCAGGCTCATTGTAGTGGTGGTATTTTTTAAGGTGAATAAGAGTAGAGAAAAGAAAGATGGGTTCTAAGTAAAGACAACTTCCTAGGTTTTAAAAAGTATGCCATAATACCTGGAAAAACGTTCAAGTAGCAGGATGGTTGTGTGGGTGGGCCTAGGGGGAACAGGGTGGAGAGAGGCCAGCCGAGGTTTCATATGTCACATATAGAAATTACAGTGGTACCTCAGTTTGCAAACTTAATTTGTTCCATGATTCTGGAAAACATGGTCACATTGCTGTTCATGAAGGAAAGACAGTTGTAGCAGAGTTCACAACCAAAAAACAAAATTTTGCCAAGTGCATTTGTTTGCAAACCATACTCTTTGCAAAGAAAAGTGTTTGTGAAGTGAAGTACCACTATGTCATTACTTTCAGAAAGCAATGTGGAGAGGACTTCCTGCAAGATGGCCCCCCAGATAACACTGCAGTAGGGAGACTCCCTGAATATACCATCCAAATGCTGGAATATAAAATAATATAATAACAGAGAGAAGGAAAAAAGAGGCAGATGGGTCTTCTGGACCCAAGAAGAATCTAAAACAAGAACTGTAGCCCACGGAAAGAGTAAAAAAAAATGAAATAAACAAAGGCGGAGACCAACAGCACCTCTGACCAGAGCCGAATCCAATTAGCGCTGTGACCCGAATGGAGAAGGTGCCTTTGGGGTGCTGGTGATAAGTGGTCAAATTCTTACGGCTGCTGCGGCGGGGATGGCGGAGGCGGCAGTCAATTGTGGAGTGAGGTGACCATGAGTAGGCAAGTGAGCGAACCCGGGGGCCCCAGCCCCCCATCCCCCACCCCCGAGGGAGAGCCATGGACAGGCATCCATCTTGAGACCGGAACTGCACCTAATTAGGCACGGTTCCTGGAAGGTCGTGGTGGAATCTGCGTGGGCGCCCTGGGGGTGATAGGGGAAATTTGGCGGACGGCCCGGTACGGGTTCACAGCAAGCACCCTATCATTGCACACTGCAGCAGACATCCGCGGAGCAGAGGCGGGCCGGGGAAACACACAGTGGGCCAACACAGGCTCTCAGCAGAGCCCAGGAAAATGCCAAGACAGAAAGGTAGAGGGCGCTCTCTGGACTCTGATACAAGCAGCACAAACCCAGATGACGCAAAGGCAGACAAGGCCAGGAGTCCAAAAATTAAACTCTCAGAGGAGATGACAACAGAAGTGGGGAGACAACTCCATGAAGTTATGAAAGAAATTAAAGCGGCACTGCTAGCCCAACTGAGAATTGAAATGAAATTCATAATTGGGGAATTGCTAAGTGCCTCTAAAGGAAACATAGCCGGAAAGGTGGAGGATGGAAAATCAAAGGAAATTGAGAATGAAACAAATAAAGACAAATAAAGAATGCATTAATCAGATTCAGAGAGACTACCAGGATATCAAAGACTCCAATAAAAGTTGGCAGAACCACTTGAAGGAAACTAAGGATAGACTTT
>RJWM01048691.1:0-11396 GCA_004363535.1 Dasyprocta punctata
ACACCAGCAGGGAGCAGGCGGAGTTGGGCCTCACACTGTCATTTGCTGGCCCCGCTCAGAGCTGTGAGCTTTGGGAGGCAGGGTTTTGTGCTGACTGCTTTGCTATCGAGGTCTTGTGCCTAGCACAGAGCCTGACTCGTGCTACTGCTAAGTGAGTGCTGGTGAGTGTGATCTGTGTGTGCACAATGAGACTGAGGACGCTTTTACTGACCTTGGCAAACGTAGGACACCGTCGTGCTGGATCCCGGCCACTGAAAATACGAAAGGGACAGCGTGTGCCAGAGCACTTCTCCCCCACTCATGTGGGGTTCACATCCAGAGTCTCGAGCATTCTAGGCAAGCGCTGTGCCTGTGTGATAGATCTCAACCCTTTCCTTAGAATTGTGTTTTGAGACCAGGACTCCCTAAATTGCCAAGGCTGCCCTAGAATTTACGATCTTCCTGCCTCAGCCTCTTGAGTAGCTGGGATTATAGGTGTGCACCACTGTGCTTGGCTTTGAGAAACATTTTTGCCCATTGTGTTTCAGTATCTCAGCAGAACATTAATTGTTCCCTGTGTAGTCTTACTACAACTTCATAGAGGACTGCCCTAGATTTCCCACTTGGTACTTTCTGTAGGTTGATGCCTTATTTGGGATGAATCAGGTAGACTTAAAAGAAGCAGACAGTTCAGAAGAGAGCTCCCAAGACATTTTGGAGGACAGTTCAGAGCCCCCGGGCAAGGAGGACTGCATTGCCTGCGACATTCCCAGGGATGACTGAGGCTCCCTAACTCAGAAGGTGGGAGAGGCAAGGTTGAAGTTTTGGACAGTGGAGCCACTAAAAACAAGGAACAGTGAAGTAAATGATATGAAAAAAAACAGGTGATTCACACCTGCTCATTCTGTGAGACAGAAGGCAGTTTCGGGTGTTTTGTGTTTTTGGTATCGACGGGGCCTGTACTATGCTAAAACAAAAACTTCAGACCAACCTAGCAGTTTGAGGAAAGAACGATGCCTCAGTTGAGCAGCACTTGGCATGGAAAGGGGTTCAGAGATTTGCTGTGCTGTGAGGGGTGAAACATTTTACAGCTGAACAGGGAAATCGAGTGCAGAAACACCGTGATGAGTTCCGGGGAAGGCTCCGCCTTGGGGCACTCGGTCTGGTCTGGGGCCTGGGCTGGCTGAAACTCAGTTGTTTGTGTGTGGCTGAAACCCAGCTATTTGTTACCAAAATGCACTCTGATTTCAACTAAGGTTTTTTGCTTGCTGAGTCAAGTTATGCACTGTAATTATACTTCCTTTTCTAAGTTTACCACAGCAGGGGGACTCTAGTCTCTTCTTTTCTCTTTCTCCTGTAGTTTTTTTTTTTTTTTTTATCTTTTTGAGACAGGGTCTTGCTATGTGGTTCAGGCTGGACTTGGGCTCACTTTGTAGCCCAGGCTGGTCTCAAACTCACAATGATCCTCCTGTCTCAGCCTCCCAAGGGCTGGGATTACAGGAGTGCGCCACCATGCCCGGCTTCTACAGCTCTTAAGAATACCCAGAGGACCTGTATTTCCTTCTGTCCCTTCACTGTAAAGGAAGCCAGGTTGCAGTGTAGGAGCCATCAAGGCAGAAGTGAAACATTACACTCGCACACACGAGTTGCTGTGACTGTACAGATGAGTCTCTCTCACAGACCAGTCTCTCTCTGCGACTATTTCGGTGTTTCCTGTGAAGTGACAGCCTCTCAGTCCCCGCCCAGAGCTGACCAGGCACCCGCGCTGCTCCCTGACTCTCACTGCAGGTCTGAGGTCTCTGCCCTGGAGGGAGCAGCGCCTGACTCCCCGTCCTGTGCCACGTGTGGGGACGTGGTGTGGCCAGCAGCTGTCACATCTCCCCCAGGTGGCCTCAGTGTGCCCCCCAGTCCTCTGGGCCCCAGTCTCCTCCAGGCCACTTGAACGTGAGTGCGGCCCAGCTGTCAGAGCGGTGCCTGTCCTCAGTTCTGGTACTCAGACCCTGCCTTTTAGGGACAGGGCACGGGCACTGTGGTGTGGCTCAGATCAGGGACCAGTGTTCACACCCCGTGCTCTGCAGGTCCCTATAAGCTGTAATGAGCAAAGCCAGCCCTGCCTGAGACTCCCCAGCCCCCCAGCTTCTTCTTGCCTTTTTATAACAGATAAGCCAGCTGCCAATCAAACAGTCTCATTGGGCTGGGGATTTAGCTCAATGGTTCAGGTGCTTGCCTGGTAAGTGTGAGGTTATGAGTTTGATCCTCAGTACAAAAAAAAAAAAAAAAAAAAAAAAAAAAAAAAAAAAAAAAAAGAAGAAAAGAAAAAAAGAAAAAGAAAGGAAAAAGAAAACCAGTCTCATAGATCACTACCACAACAGCTGTCAATCAAACAGATCTCAGCTGAGCTGTCCTAGAGCCCCACACATACTTGGACCAATCAGCAGGCCTGAATATGAACCAATCACAGGCCTGCAGATGCTATATAAGCAGTACTACCCTCACAATTCTGGGGTGAGTCTAGAGGGCTCCCTTTGGTGTGCCAACCACTTTGCTGTAGTGTGGCCTCTGGTGAAGACTCAGACTGGTGGTCTCGTAAACCTGCTCATGATTTGTTTCTTGGGTTGCATGTGGTCAAAAGACTGTGTAAACCTACTCAGGATTCATGCCTTGAGCAGCACGGACAGATAGATCACTTTAAAAGAGCAATAAACACAGGGGCCATTATCCCTGAAGAGACCCAGAGTCTAGCAGCCAGCAAAGATCAGTGACAAAGAGCAGCAAGCAGCAGAACCTCCTGACAGCGTCTAGCACAAGCCAGCATCACGCCATGGCAGAAGAGACCAGCAGCTGACTTTGTTAACCGAGGGCATCCAGCCGGGTCAGGGCCACTACCAGATCTGTACTATGCCAATCCTGATTTCTATCTTTATGGAGCAAAGAACCCTAAACTGACAGGCAGCAGAGCATCATGTCTGAACACGTGCTAGATGAAGCATCATGACCTTCGACTGAACACGCTCGGGAAAGCCCTGCCTCCACAGCAATGACGAGCCCTTCCAAGAGGAACTTAGGCAGGTCTCCCAGATCTAAGCATCCTCTCCTGTGTGTGGAGACATTGCTCTGGGAGACATCCCAGCCTGTGCTTCTGCTAGTCATGAAACTTTTCTTATTCTTGGTCCCTTGGCTGTTTACTGGCTTTGCTCTAACCAGGGGCAAAACTGTTGTTTGCATGTATATTGTGGTGACCCAGATGAGGAGACCTTTTCTTAGAAAGTGCAGGGATTTCCTCAGTTGCTGAGAGCAGCAGTAGCACTGGTGGCTCGCCCTCCTCTACTGGGCTCGCCCTGCCCTCCTCTACAGCCGAGGGGCGCTGGAGCAGGCGGGGACGCTCCCTCTTGGGGCCTGATGTGCCAGCCCTCCACTGCCTTCACGCTGTGCAGACTCAGTGTTCACGGACTGATGGGTTGGGTAACAGAGTCCTGATAACCACCGGTGAAGGACTCAGGCCGGGGAGGCCCTCACGAGGGTCAGTGAGATGTCTGGGAGACTGCTGTCCCAGATGACGCTGAGGTGGAAGCACAGTGCCCAACACTTCCTCTGCTGTGGCCCAGGGAGCTCGGGCCTAGTGCCTTCCTGCCTCCACGAGGCTGCCTAGGCAGCCGCACTCGCACCAGCAAGGTCTCTCATCTATTCCGGGTGGGAACGCCTGACTCGGAGGGAGGTTCATGCGTGTGAGAAGCGATTTGGGGGGTCCTGGGATGCCTGCTTTTGGGGGTCCACAGACCCCCAACAAGCCAAGGCCACCAGTGACACCCGTCATGGGAACCCCCTTGCAGGCATTTCTGTAGAAATGGGTGGGGCTGTCAGCCAAGCAACCGCTTCTCCTGCCCTTGGTCAGAGTTGTGGCAGCCCTGGGTGCCCCCAGTCACGCTCTCAGGGAGACACGTCCCTCGGCGGAAGCTCATGGCTCTGCCCTGTGAGCTCTCCAGAAGACCCCACCGCCTTCCTCGGTCACTGCTTTGAAAGTCCCAAAACAGAGCCACAAAATGCAGGGCATTACCAGCACTCGGACCCCTCTTTCCGTGTTCGTACTCCTCAGTGGGGGTGAGAGGGCTCACTCTCAGGCTCCCCGTGCTGTGCTGTAGCCCTGGCCTGGGCTGGCCCTGGGCCACAGATCCTGTCTCAGGGAGCATGGGGTGCGGGGCTGCACTGGGAAAGATCTGGTGACACTAAGGACTATGGGCCCTGAGAGCTCAGAGTGGACGGGGCAACAAGGAGTCCAGAGTCGCGCAGACCACAGAGACCAGCAGAGCCCGCAGTGACCTGTGCAGGCCACGGAGGAGCCCAGAGAGGCAGGGGAGCCACTGAAAGCTGCCGCGAGCTGCAACTGCAACGAGCCCTGCTGCCGCTGCTGCAGAGAAGCTGAGGGGTTACCGGGAGCCGTGAGCCCAAGAGCAGTAACACAAAGGGCTCAGATGCACTGGCAATCAAAGTGCGGCTCTCTGGTACCGGGAACCAGGAGCATAAGCGCTGAAAGCCCACAGCCTTGGACACCAAGCTGTACTTCTTGACTTCAATCCGAACTGAGCAAACTGGGCAAACCAGAGACTGGTGACAGAACCGTGTTAAACCAGGGCACGCCACCTCTGCCACCGATCTAGAGCAATTCCGCCCATTAGTCTCGGTATGCTGAGCCATTCTCTACCCCAGGCAATCCTGTCCATCTTTCTTTTCTTTTTTTTTTTTTTTTTTGCGGCACCAGGGATTGAACTCACAACCTCACACCTGCCAGGGCAGGCGCTTAAGCCGCTGAACCAAACTCCCAGCTCTGGCTTTTTGAGGCAGGGTCGCACTGTGTAGCTCAGGCCGGCCTTGCGCTTGCGTTGTAGCCCAAGCCGGCCTCGAACTCACAACGCTCCTCCTACCTCAGTCTCCCAAGTGCTGGGATTAAAGGCGTGTGCCACCACACCTGGCTAATCCTGTCTGTCTTTAGTGTCTAGACAACTAGCCTGCTTTCCTGGTGAGTGGCGCGACTGGTGCAGACTCCAGGAAGAGAAAGATCTGTGCCTCCCATTGGCCTGCCAGTGCGCAAACTAAATGCTTCTATTGTTTGGTTGATTTTGTAGGCCTGGGGCTGGCAGTCTGAGCATCTCTTGGGAAGATGACAGTATGCAATGTAGCAAATATGGGGGATTCCCTTCTATCTTGTCTTTGAGGCCCAATACTGTTTTCATTGTTTTGCTTTATTCTGATTAATTTTTTTTGCTTTATTTCATATTCTGTTTTGATTGGTTCTATTCTGTTTTGTTTTTGGTTTGATTATACTGTACCTGGTGGAATGGTCAACTATTGTGATACAAGATATACTATAATAGCTGTTGTTTTCCTAGTATCTTGCTTTGAAGTTCTATACCAGTTCTACTGCTTTGTTGTGATTGACTTTGCTGTTATATTATGTTGGATTTTACTACCTTTAAAATAAAATTTAAAAAAAAATACAATGTGGGAACCATGATCTCCCAATGAGCAGGCTCAGAACGTGCCCTCCGTGGGAACCCACATGAGTCGCCCCAGTTACACTCTTGCACTTCCTGTGTTTGGGGACCACACGGAGGGGTGGCAGTGAGGCCTTGCCCTTCTCTGCTGCCAGCCTGAGCAGATGCGCTCTGACACACAGCTGTCACACCCTCCCCGACACCCCTCAACTCCCTGGGGAGCCTGGTACAACCCAGGATCTTCATGCCAGCCTTGGGGTTGCTTTGTGGCCACTCTCCTGGCTGCAGTGACAGGAGGTGCAGCTTGGCTAACAGCCCTGTGCCCCTGCCCCTGTTCCACACACTGCTGCCGCCTTGCTGCGACACCCTGAGGAGCCACCCTGACAGGGCAGAGGCCAGGGGAGGAGCAGGGCCCTTTTCAGTATCCTTGAAACCCCCAAATGCCAATGGGCAGGGATCAACAGGCCAGCCCTCCTCCTGGGCAGTCCGTGAAAGTGGAGGCTGGCTGATTTCAGCACCGCCATTCTCCCAGAGACCCAGTGGCTGTCAGCTGAGCATCTGCTTCTCCCAAGGGTCCAGATGTCGGCCTTGACTGCAGCAGAAGCGAACCCGGGCCAATCCTGGGGACACCATGACAGGCTTCTCCTGGGACCAGACAGTGGCCTGCAAAGTGTGTGAAACTGTGCCTGCAGGCTGCTGTTGTTCTGGAAGGTGCCACCCCACACTCTCCTTCCAGAGTACTGACCATTCAGCCCCAACCAGAGGCATAGCACAGGTCCAAAGAAAGCCTCGCTTGGTCGGTTCTGCTAATCTGCTTGTCATTCATACCCTGGGTGACATGGGTTTACAAAGTCCTGTGAATGTAAATTTTTAACTTGGGTAGTGTGGGCAGAGGTTGCATTAAAATGAACTGGATCATTAGGGACTGCTTGACCTGAAGTGTCCCAGAGACTGGTGTTAGGGACCAGCAGTGAGCCATGAATAACCGTGCTGGCCAGAGGCAGGGACAGGCAGCACTGACCCACACCATCAGTGGTGACTACAGGTGTCAACCAGCAGGACAGACAGCCCTACAGAGGAACCTGCAAAGAGCCCCACAGGAGCAGGGAAGCTGCTGGAAGAGCTGCACAGAGTCACCAAGGCGGCTGTGAGCCTCCAAGGCTGTCACACTCAGGGATACAGCACAGAGGGCTGGAGACCATTAGTACCGGGAGCCAGAGCCACTGGCATGGCTGCACTTTGCCCATTCATGATTTCCATCTGAATTGAGCAAAGAACCCACCACGGATCAGTAATAGACGCTGCTTTGGAAGCCCCTCCCCCCACTGCTCTGCACAAATCCCCCTCACCGCACATCCCCTGGCTGTCGTCCCTGACTCTGCTTGCACCAGGCCAGACCCACTGTGCTCAGTCCCAGGACTGCACAGCGTTCTCTGACCTCCCCAGCCCTGTCTCCATGTCCTCCCCCAGGGAGGCACAGGATAGCAGGACTGGCTGCAGTCCCAGCGAGACCAGCAGAGAGCACCGCAGGGCCACCTGCAGACATCGACAAGATGCTGTGGCCCATACCAGGGGCAGGAAACAACAGGGTGGAGAGAAAGGAGAAGGCTCAGGAGACAAAGTTCATCAGCTCCGCGAGCTCAGAGCCACCCTGGGACATCAGGCCCACACCAGGGAGACCCTAAAAGAGTCAGATTTGGTCCAAGGCAAAGGAACAGCCTGGTCAGATTCAGACTTTGCCATAAATTGGACTCTCCTGGTGCGTTCTTCATTTTGGGGGATTTTTTTTTCTTCCTTCATTTCTTCTGGTACAGCTTTCAGGAAGAGCGAGGGGGATGTCTGTATGCTAGGAAAAGCCTACAAGCATGAGTTACTGCTTTTACTTTTGTAATATCTCAGCGAATCACACTGGGTTTCCCTGTGCCAAGTGCTGCATCCTAGGGTTTGCTAAATTAGTCTTTGGTTCCGTCCTAAACTGGACGCACCCTCCCTGTGCCATCCACCACTTTCCTTAGAAACTCAGCCCTGCTCCTCTTTCTCAACTGCCCGCACAGCCTCCCAAATCTCCACCCCTTCCCCAACTGTCTGCTACACAAATCCTATCAGTTACCACGTATGGTTTGTACTTTTTTATCCCTTTCCTTGCTCTCTTAGAACATATATGTGGGGTGCCAGGAGTTTGGCTCAGGAGCTTAAGTGCCTGCCTAGCAGGCGCAAGGTCGTGAGTTCAATCCCCAGTGCCACAAAAAAAAAAAAAAAAAAAAAAAAGAATATATATGTGGGACACATGCATGTATGTGACTCAAAATAACCACTTTTGGTTTTGTTCCTAGAGTGTCTTACATTGACTTGATAGGGTAACCCTCGCCAAGTGTTAGGACAGAGGTCTTCTAATGCTAGGGTCCTAATAGAACTTCAACCTCCCTCAAGTTTCTCTCTTTCCATTATATTTCCCTCCCTCTTCTTGCTTCTTCCCATCCCCACAAATAATTTCTCCCCCACTTCCCTCCATTCTGGATATAAAAATAAGAGCACCCAAACCCCATCTTCTTTCTTACTTCCAGTCTCCGTTGCCTCCTTATATCCTACCTTACCTCTCTTTTCTCTCTTTCGTCTTCCTGCATAGACCAGCCCAGTTTTCATCACTGCTGCTCTTCCTCATCCTCGGTTATTGGAAGAGCTGGACTTTTAAGGAAGCCTCAATTTATGTGCCAACACCCAGGAGGCTCTTGGACGCTGACAGGACAGTCAGTGCTCTCCCCGACTGACGGATTCTCATACGCTGAGCAGGCTCAGGAAATAACCCTACACCAACTCACACCCAGACCCAAGGTCCTATCACAAGGAGAAATCCACTTACGAGATCTCCACAGTGACAGAGCTTTCTGCTCTAATGATCTACAACTCCCAACACAAAGGCAAGGATCACGACAAAACAAGAGGGCTCTAAAAAATTCTAACACTCCAAAAACTATCTCACGGGCACTGAAGCAGATGAATTCCTGGAAAAAGAACTCAAAAAGCAAATGGTTAAAATGTCTGAAGAGATCAAAAAAGAGACAAACTTTTGAAAAGGAATGAAACTGAAAATCACTCAATAAGAAGAAGACAGTTAAAAGTTTTGGCAGCAGGCATGATGCGTCAGAATACAGCACATCAGGACATGAGGGGAGGCCGGGCGCAGGAGAACATGTTCCTAGCAATTCTGAGAGAAAACCAGCCAGAAAATGATCCGAGCCCTCCTGGAGGACTGCAGAAAACCAATCAAAGGTTACCCGGGATTTAAGAGGGGCGAGAGGATAAATCCAATGGAACAGAAACCACATTCACTGAGTTTATTGCAGAAAAATCTAAATCTAGAGAATAAGATACATGACCAGGTAAACAAGGCACTAGATCACCTAATAGACACAACCAGGAAAGAACACGTGACACATTATACTCAAGATCCCAGAAACTGAGAGCAAAGAGAATACTAAAAGGGAGAAGTGCCAGATAACCTGTAAAGGCAAACCTAGCAGAATAATAGCACTGTTGGTGGGAATGTAAACCACTAAGACTGCATTAGAAATCCATATGGGGTTTTCCAAAAAAATTATATATATAAAAATTAAACCTGAGCACACCTGCAATCCAAGTACTCTGGGAGACTGAGGCAGGAAGATGGCAGGTTAAACCTCAGCCTTGGCCACTTCAGTGACTTAGCGAGACGCTATCTCAAAAACAAAAACAAAACAATGATGAGAAGAGCTAAAAGCACACCACTGTACTGAAATTCCATTTGACCCAGCCATACCTCCCCTAGACATAGACCCCAAAGTGTGAAACAGCTCCCTGTGGCTGGTCTGGACCAAGGTTCACAGCAGTGCAATAAATGGTAACAGCAGCTTGGATGCCCATCCACGGGTGAGGGGATACAGAAAACGTGGTACAGACACACGATGGAATTTCATTCGGCGTGAAAGAGTTCAGTCACTTCCAGAGAAATGGATGCACCTTGAAGCCAAAATGCTAAGGGAAATAAGTCAGAAACAGAAGGTTAAATGTTTAAGGTTTTGCTAACAGGGGATGCCCACATAGGATTAAAAGAATGAAATAAAGGCAGACATTAGGAAGTAGGGGAAGGAGACCAGCAAAGGGAAAAGGGGTATGGAACTGACCAAGGTGTTATCCAAGCACCAATCTCCAAAGCAAATGTAAATATCGAGTATGGTAAACATACACCAATAAAAAAGAATTCAAACAGAAAAACAGACATGTCCAAGAGGAAATATACAATAGCAATTCTCTTTTGGTAAAAATAATCTTTTTCTCTTAAAAAATTCTTTTCCTCAGTGAATCCATTTTGATGGTAGCAAATATATTTAACTTCATAAGAATAAAAAACCTAGTTTTATCTATCTCAGGGTAACTGAAAACACACTGCTTGCTCACATTTTCACATTAAAATAAATTCACTGTTTCTGAAATCCACACCGAAGAAAGATATCATCAGAATCACGCATCGCAATGCCCCAACCTCAGCTTTCAAAACACAAAATCTCTGTGGCACTAGAACAAAGATCAGAGTCTGTTTGGAAGATGCCGAAATGCAACCTATTGCAGTTCTTTAAAGCCAGCCTTGGCTTCTCTGAGAAACACTGAATATCTAATAATTTATGATACATGAGCACAAGATCATTCTCTGGAGGCTGGCCCGGGACTGAGCTTCTGCAGCGCCCCTCAGCATGTAAGCAACCAAAACCTCACTTGGGAGGTTTTGGTTTTTCTTCTTATTTATTTTTGTCAATGGACACGTAATTGTACAAATTTATGGGGTACAGGCTGTTGTTCTGATACGTGTAATCATTATGCAAGGACCAAATAAGGGTAATTAACTTATCTCCCACTTCAAATATTTATAGCTCTTTAAAGTGAAACTTTCAAAATCGAGGTATTCTGAAATAACTATTTGTTCACTAGTGTCTCCCTACTGTTCAAACCACAGGGTGAGGAAGTATAACCGCAGGGCATAACTTGACTCACAAAGAAAAAAACTCTTTAAGGTGTGAAAAAGAAGTGTGTTTTGGGGAACGAATAGCTGGGTGTCAGCCAGACAAAAGCAGCTGAGCTTCAAACAACCCCGCACCCCGGTGGACCAGACCATGTACGCCCAAGGCAGAGGCCTCACTGTAGCTGATCGAGCTATTTGGGTGCTTGATTTTCGTGTTCAGGTGTGGACCGTGCTGCTGCAGCAACACAGCAGGGCCCTCTGAGCCCCTTTCCATTTGGAGTGCTGCCTGATTCATGAACTGTTCCTTGCTCAAGCTTAGACTTGTCTAAAGCTTTTCTATTAACACAAATGAGCACTGTAGCAGCAGAACTAAAAACATCCAGAACCTCATTCTTTTTCACACAATAAGCAGGAAGGAATTGCATGTTTCTCTTTAGATTATTTATTTGCTGGTAGATTTTAGTTGCTGGACGGTTCAAAACATCAATGTTGCCTTTTCTGCCTTCTAAATTAAGAAGCTTCACGTCATCCATGGTGAATTCACAGGCGACGCTGTCATCTTCTCCTGGGACTCTGACCTGCCCCTTTGTCCCATCTTGGGAACTCTCTTCTGAACTATCCTCTTCTTTCAAATCTGCTATTTCATTTCAAATGAGGACACATTCTGCAAAAAGTACAAGTGAGAAGTCTATTTTAGGGCAGTCCTTAAAAAAAGTTGTAATAGGACAACATAGGGAATAACTAACGTTCAGTACAAATATTGAAGCACAAACAGCAAAAATGTTTTGAAAGTCAAGCATAGCAGTAATCCCAGCTATTCAGAAGGCTGAGGCAGGAAGATCACAAGTTGGTTCTGCATAGCCAGAGTGCTTACCTCTCATGCTCAAGACTCTGGGTTCAATCCCCACATGAAAGGTGGAGAAATTTTTTTTTTT
>RJWM01048692.1:0-11391 GCA_004363535.1 Dasyprocta punctata
TGCTTCATACTTTCCAGAGGACAATTTGGCCACTTGGAAAGATATACAGGGATCTCTATGGCCATGATGAGCAGTTGCTCTTGAATTTATAACCTTGGTCAATTTTCCATATTCCAATGATGATCACTTGCATAGGATATGTAGACTGTGGCATTGTCTTCAAAAAGGCACTTTTTGAAATCCATGCCCCTGGATATGACTTAATACTTCAATTGCGTTTTGACATTTCCATGTCTTATTAGTGAATTACAGTAAAATTTGGTTTCAAACACATTGCCCACCCCCAGTGCCTCTTTCAGAGGGCCATGTGCTCACTGAAGCAATAGAGCAATTTTTGTTACTCTTAACAATAAAATACTGTGATACCTTTCTTTGTCTGAACTGTGAGGGTGTTCATTCCTCTTATGTATTTTCGCATCATGCTGAAAACTCAGGTTGGTTTAATTTAATTCAACTTATTTATTTAAAAAATGTTAACTCTAGAGCAGTGAGTATTACTAAAAGGCCAATCTCACAGGCAGCACACTGTGACCTCCTCCTTGACCATCATGCAGATACACTTTCCAAGTTTTACCTTCCTTGTCCCTTAGTTGGGCCTGACACCCAACAGGCTTTTGAAGGGAAGTCATTCAATAACACAGTGATTGTACTGTATAAAACAACTACTTTTTTGAAAAAAAAAATCACTGACAATGTCAAGAGTTTCATGGTAAAACTGAGAGTGCTTGGTCTTATAAAAGCCACCAGAGTGAAAGGAAAAACCAAGAGGCATGAAGAGAACCATATTCTAGTTGATTGTAATCTTCTCAAGCCAATACACAACAGCATACTTGTTTCTTCATGTGGACTACAGAGCCCCTTAAATGGCTGTTGTGACACCTGTCACTAATCTTAGGTATTCAAATGTATACTCTTTCCAGTTATTACTCCCGTCCCCTCGGGAATGACCTGATCTCAAAGTTACTTTCCATCCTTTCCTTACTTCTCCAAAATTTTTATAGCCCAGGTTCTATTTACTACACTAATTAATTAAAGCATGGATCACAACTACATGGACAAAGGTATTGAAAAATAATAGAGTGGTAAAAAAAAAGATTGTGAAATATAATTTTTTCCAGATTATTACATATGGTCTTTTTTATGTTTTATTGAACATAAATGTGAAGTCCTGAAAAATGAGGGCTCTGATCCATTTCTTCTCCATAGCTGCTAGTGCAATACTCAAAGTTGTAAGTTTTACCTTGGCCTAAGGGAATTAGTACTACTGTCACAACTGTCAGTAGTTATGTGGCCTGAGTGGTGATCGAAGCTCAACTAATTTTATTAATCATCATGATGATTATCTACATTGAACCAATCCTGATTTGCCTTGCCATAAAACTTTTAAAAGCATGCCTGGGAATATAATGCCATGCCATTCTTGGGTAATACATTCCTCTGGTAGTGTAACTAGGAAAGAAATGTCCTTTCCCACATTTCTGAAGTAAGGCTGCTATTACGTTTTGCATGTAGATGTCTCCTCAAAGCCTCATTCAGTCATAGGTGGGGCTTTTCAGAGGTGGTGGAATCTAAAGTGTGTGATGCTGGAATCAAGAATGGGTGATTACTAAATTACTCCACTGATTGGTTTGGCATACCTCTGGGTAGATAATGGCAAGGCCATCCCTGGGATGTTGTGCTACCTACTCTAAGGGAAGTTAGCCTGGACAGAATATAAAGGACAGAAAGAGGACTGTTGTAGTTGCTTCTGACTTGCTGCTTGATGCCCTTGCCTGCCTGCTCTGCAATACCCCTCTGCCATGCCACCCTTCCTTAGAGCAATGAATGGACTGAAACCTCTAAACCATGAACTACAATTAACCTTTCCTCTTTTAATTTTGGGTGTCAGGGATTTTGTTTTAGCAATGAGAAAAGTAATTAAGACACCCACCAACATATTTTAGTCAAGGTTTACAAGGGAATATAATACAGGACATATAATTTATAGGATTATTTTACAATATTCACCCAAAAAGTTAAACGCAGAAGTGTGCAAATGATCTGTCCATGCACTAGAGCCCCAAAGAATCCAGCTGAGGTCCTAGCTTCCATGACAGTGCTCTGAACAATTTCAGCTGAAGATGTAGAACCCATGGCAAGTGTCCCCCACAAGGCCAACTGGAGGTTTAGTACCCACAACATCTCCTATAAGTCTGTATCAAGGATCTGCACGGGGAAAGCCCAAAGGTCAGTGATGAAAGCTAGAAAGTGCACCAGTGGGATGAAGGATCTGTGCCAGCTGGCTGAAAGTTCTACACTGAAGCCAGGAAGGGATGCTGAAGGTAAGGAACATAGCTTTCCTGAACAGAATCACAGCCATCTTCAGTGACTTCAAGGGCCATAACTTCTCCGATGAAGAGTACAATTCATATTAGGAAAATCAGCATGACAGTCTTCTCCTAGATAACAACAGCACACCATTTTACTTTCTGCACTCCTTTTATCCTGTTGGCACCAATGCTCAGGTGGGCATTTATTGGTTGATATATTGAGTCAACTGGAAAAGTTTAAAAGTTTGACTGAGAGACTCAGCAAGGAGCCAGGATCCTTACTTTGTAAATATCCTCATCCAGTGCAAGAGGAGGGCAGGGAGATTTTGTCAGTGCTACACCAGAGCTGGGGTGGGGGTGGAGGTGCTCTGTACAATGTAAAGGAGTAAAAGAGGCTTGCTCTTGCCCCCTTTTTGTTCTGGCTGCTTTTCCTGGCTGCTGTCTTGAAGCATTGCCCCTGTGTCATGCCACCTGTCTTGGAGTCAGCGGATTATGGACAGAAACCTCCAAAAACTGTCAGCTAAATAAACCTTTCCTTCCTTCATTTTGGGTGTCAGGTATTTTTGTCTCAGCACCCAGAACCACACTTATTCAGTTCAGCTGGGTGTTACAAGATGACCATTAGTTAATCCACCACACAACCCCAGGCCCAGTATCTTTCCAGAGATTCTACTAATTTCTTCACTGTCTCCCTTCCTCTTCTACAGGGATTTTGTAATCTCATTACATTTGCACTTTTGTAAGGAAATAGAGATAGTTGACCAGGTCAGAATAATTACTAACCAATTTCCTCATCTCAAATTCTAAACAAATTAGGAAAAGGAGTAAGAGTTGGTGGTTGAAGTGTACACTTAGAACCAATAATAACTAAGAAAGAGGATATAGCCTGGTATGAGAGCTACAAGCATATGAGGTTTTTTAATCCTAAAGGTTACAATGAGGCAGGCTTATTTTTCTCCCTACCAAGTCCCAGGCCCACACAGGTGAGACTTTAAAATAAATGGACAGGGATAAATCCTTACTTTCTGAAGGGGTTTGTTTCCAAGTGGAGTTCCAGAACTGAGGTTTATTCCATACAAAGGTATAATCAGATTAGGCACTGGCTTTTCCCAGTGTGCTGAATGGATAAAGGAGTGGAAAGCTGCCTGAAATATTTAGTGAAAATTCTTCTTAATATAAACTACAGGTGGAAGAGGCATTCTTTACGTACAAATTGACTAGTGGCCAACCCCATTGACATAAATTAAAACTTTCTCTAGCTTTAAATTCTTTATCTGGAGCTATTGACCTAACATATTTTTGATCTACTTAGCCATCTCAGGAGTAGTCCAAGCTATTTCTGAAATAGATGCAGTCATGGGTAATGTTTTATTTGCTCTGAAATAATGTTTACTTCTGAACATTCCTTGTTAATTATACCACTTGGTCAACCAAAGCAGGCAGGCCAATCCTCCCACAGGAACCTCTGGAAGAATTGCCCAGAGTCTAGATTATCCATTTTGGTAGCTAGAAATTTGATCTGGAGTCATGACTTCTCCAGCTGCTCTGACTCAGTGTGTGGACCTCACCCAGCCTGAGCTGCAAACTTATTTAGAGCCATGCCATTGTCCTAATTACCACAACTGTGCTAATCCCACTCCGCAGTTGAGACAGCTTGTGCAGGAGGCCTTATTTGGCACACTCCCACTCTCATTGTCCTCTAGTGACTCCAACTGGGATGACAGCAGGGTCAGAGTGCTAAATTCCTGGGAAGGTGGGGTAAGGTGAGGTTTTCCTGGTGCCCTTATCAACATGACCAGTGATTGTCAGAAAAGCTTATAGTTGTGCCACTAAATTGGCTCATTATCATGGCTATCTGTGTATTACACTGATTACACCTTTGAAGATAAGAAATTGGGAAATGGTATTACTTTACTGTTTTTTCTTTTGTACGGAGTGTGGAAATGATTAAAATGTGTCCTAGAAGGAACCTGGAATTTAGAGATTTAGAATGAACAGTTTAGGAATTAGGTTTGGCTCCCCTCTGACTCAGTTTTCTCCTATTACATGCTCTTATAAACATATAATAATTACCCATGTGCTCATGGTAAGTTTTTCATATATATATGAATGATTTTGGCGTACAGTGTTATAAAAGTTAGTTGAACTAAATAAATGTGTATCATGACAATGTACACCACAACAGAAAAGATATCTTTCAGATATATATTTCTGGTGCTGTATGAAGTGAACATTTTGCAAATTCCTGGCTATAATTCATTGTTCATCCTCCTTGCTCTCCAATCATAATTGTCCTTTGATGATTCAACCTTAAAATTTATAGCAGAAGCAAAGATAGAAGTCATGTCAAATTGAAGTTTCTAGGCTAGGAATAAAGAGAGCAGCATTTTCTGTCTTAGGAACATGTAATGGACAGGTGCTCACATCCACCCAATTAAAAAGTGACAGAACTATAATTTGAAGCCATATACATTTGAGCCAAAACATTTATTCCACAGAACAGTTTGCTAGTTTTGTCAGCAGGTTTCTGTCAGATTTTAACAATCCAATGGAGCTACACTGTAGCTCTAAATTTGCCAAATGATAAGCCTCATTCTTAGTAAGTAAAGAAGAATATTATGAAAATTAATGATAAATAAATCTTGCTTATTTTATTTTTTCTCCCATTAATGAAGATGTAAACTAAGACCTCACAAATGCTAAGTAAGCATACTATCACTGAAGTACATCTCCAATCCTTTTTAAAAGTTGCCCAGGATAACTTCTGATCCTCCTGCCTCAGCTACTCAAGTAACTGAAATCACAGGTATCCGCCACCATACACAGCTTACTTCTTTTATTGTTACCTTCTCTATATTCATTCCAACATCTTCTATGCCAGCTGATCTCTCTGCCTCCACAGCTGTACCTTTAGGATAGATCCAAATATGCATACTATGTTTCTTTTGTGTGTTTGCATGTGTGTGTGTTGTAACAGGAATTGAACTCAGGACTTTGCGCTTGCTGGTCAGGCACTGCACCACTGAGCCATATCCCCTGCATACTATGTTTTAATATACAGAAAATACTTCTAGGATAAAATATCTATGTGTTGTTTGTAGTTATCATATTCTAAATTAGAATGATGCCTTCTAATCAGTCTTATTAAAATTCTATGATATCATTTCATTGCCTTTGACTTGTCATAGGTATGACATACAAGAGTTTTTTTGATGGTAGAGAGTCTAAGAAGGTCAACAATTGTTGTTAAGTACCAGGTCTGTGCTGACAAAGTACCAAGAAATTGTCAAGGTAATACTAAACTTCTTTGGATCGCAGTTTCCGTACTTTAAAATGAACTTTTCTGAAATTACATATTTCATGGAAATTATGTGTTACTCAGAGTAACGGGTGGTTGACAGTATTCAATGAGTTTTATCTTTGACATGATAACAAGAATGAGATGATAATCGTGACAATGATGTTTCTGCCATTACATGTTGCTTGTGCATCGTAACACTAACAAACACAACAAAAGTACAGCCATACAGTATACAAAGCACCATGAAACACCATGAGTGAGAAATAAAAAAGGAACCAAAGAGAGTAGCAATAAAGGAAACTAATTTTGCCTGGGAATTGGAGACAGTGGAACAGGTCACAAAGTCTTTACCAAAGAAGAGACAGATATGTGGCTTAAATAAGTATTTGGAGTTTGTAGACATTTTTTTTAAAGATTTCAATCCTATTTTTAATTTTCCAATATAAGAAGGGCCTTTTTCATAAACTAAGGTCTTGGCATTTGGGTGATTTTGCAAGAGAAATACATATATACAGGTGAATATAAGTCGCTCTGTAACATTTGTTTGTCTATTCCAACCTTTCAAAACAAAGAATTTAAAGCATTTCAATAAAATATGCTAATTAGATGGTTGTCTGGATATATTTGAAACTTATTTTTTAATAGCTCACTTATCAAAAAAGGATTATCTATCTAATTATTTTCATGGCACCTATCACTGGTGTCTTCCTGATTTGACAAATTCTTTGATTTTTAAGCAAAACATATGTGCCAGGAAAATTACAGTGTCTGTCAAGCCTAGAAGAAGCTGGAGTACACATTTTACTATGAAAATTACAGGAATGGAATCCTAAGAATATGACCACTACCATAAGCTGGATTTGTATGTCCTTATGAAAAATCTTTTTGAAAGTACTCTTTTAAATTCTAATATTAAAAATCAAATAGATACAAAGCCAAAGAGGGCACCATACTCTATACTGTTTTCTTGTTCCTGCTGTAGGCATCAGTATAACAGTATTCATGCCACAGGAATCAGCACTTATAATACTACAGAAAACAACTGATTTCATCTTTGACGTGTGTGAATTATTCATTTCTGAGCAGTTCTCCATTTTCCAGGAGCAAAGGTAGACTTATGAAGCTACGTAGATCTTGATTAACCTACAGTATCTTCACCTTTTCCTTTGGAAATCCTCAGTATCAACAGTTTATTCTACTGCTACTCTTTTTCATTTTTATGATGCAAAGCCATTATAAATTCATAGCAAATAAACTAGTCAAAGATTAATACCAAAAGCGGCAATATAACAACAGCAGACATAAAATATACAGCTGGAATCCACCATAAACAGGTGAAATTGAGCTCCAAAGAGCGCTTCACTGTTCAGTTCATAAAAGGCTGAATACTGTCAGCTCATCCACATGAGGACAATCAAACTGGATTTCCTGGTCAGGCAAGGCAACTCATTGATCAACACTGTCACTTAAGATAGAGTTAGTAAAGGAAAATATATCTTTCTCCTTCCACTCTGCCAGTAGGAAACAAGGGAAGGCAGGAAAGAGATGGGAGGAAGGCAGGATGTTATATTAAGCAAATAGACTTGAGAGGAAGTCTTAGAGGAACCCACCTTGGATGTTCAACATAAACCCTCGCTCACTGAACTTGAACTATGTAGCATCTCCAAAGTCTGTCTTAGAAGCGATGCAGTTTAGAGGTAGACAGACCAAGAGTATAGTATAAATGAACTCTGTTGATATTTAGTAATAACCACAACTGTATTACACCTATGCTAGGTCTAAGACTCAGGCTTCACAGAGATAAGAATGAAAGTTTTGATAATGATGAACAATGTGATTTGGAATTATTTCAGGTAGAAACTTAGAGGAAGATGAATCATTTAAACTGGATCTGAAAGGCTAAATAAAATGTTCACAGGCATATTAGAAGATAACAGAATGTTTAAGAAGAAATAACACAAAAGGCGATGTAATGGTCTGAATGCATCTTCAGGTAGGACTTGACGATTAAGGTTGGAGAGTGGGTATATGGAAGATGACAGAAAGGTGAAAACAGAGTCTGAGCTTCATGTTAGAACACTGCACTTCCACTTTACACAATGGAGGCAATTCAAAGTTTCTACAAGACTTCATGATATGCTGGGTGTGGTGATGCATATTTGTGATCCTTATTCTCTGGGAAGCTGAGGATCACAGGTTCAAAAACAAACTGGGCAACTTAGTAACTCAATGAGAGTCTATCCCAAAATCTTTTCAAAATTCATGAAAAGGACTGAGGATTGATCCAAGCACAAAAGCCCTGGGATCAATCCCCAAACAAAACAAACACAAAAGTGAATGTGCAATATTTTATTTTTAAAAAATTTTTGCAATATTTTAGGATAATAAGTTCATACAATTTAAAGAGCTAATTATAGGAGACTGACAGCAATAAGATCCCTTAGGAATTATTGTGATACCCCTCACTAGGGTTTAAAATGCAAAATAGAATTAGGGAGTCATTGCACATGAAGTTTTGAAAGTTTTAAATCTGCTCTTCTCAAAGATGAATCACTGCTGTTTTTAAAATGAAGATTGTGCCTTAGTAGATCTGGGTAACATAAAAATTTTGAATTTTTAACAAGCTTCAGGCAGTGTCAATAGTGCTAGTCCATGCACTGAACTTGGAGTAACAACATTTGGGGTAACCCTGGTATTCTGTACTTGCGAGACTGATTACATGGTGTTCCACTAAATGCATTTGGATCAGGCGAGGAATCTGACTGGCACCATTACAGGACAGTTCACTGTGAGACCCAGAGCCATTTCTTTTATAATGAGGCTAAAACTGAGCTTAAAGACTTGAATATTACTAATGAAGAGGGAAAAGATGTCTAAGTGGATAAGGTAACCCAGATAAAATGGATTGGTGAAAAGGGATTCAAAATCAGCATATTACAAAGGGCTTGGAAAAAGTGAGTTAATAATTACTCTTTTAAATAATAGATAAATTTATTTACATTTAAAAGGCAAAAGGAAGTAAAGGAGGACACAAGAAGAGACTGAACAGGAGTAATCAAGATAATCAAAAGAGAGCGGAGTCACAGAATACAAGATAAGTCTTTTGCTGCATAAGAAGAGGCAATATTCACATATCCCTGAGAGTACCCAGTCTTCTAAAATGTGGGAATGAATGATGTAATATGCTGTCCAGGCCCCTGCTGGTATTAAGGGACTTATACTCTCAACTGGACAAGCTACAGCAATCACTCTCAGCCAGATCCTTCTTGGGAATTTGCCTTCTTCAGGAAAGAGAAGCTTTACCTGATCTTAGACTCTTTCAGGAGGCAGCTTAAGTCCAGTGACTGACCCAAGTGGAGATAAAACAATATGCAAATGTTAACCATTGTTAATTTCTTATCTTGTTTTAAAACTCTGTATCACTGTATTTTTTTTTTACTTTTCTCTCTTTAAAATAAAAAAATATGTTTCAATAAATAAAAAAGGACTCAGCCATTTGCTCCTATGTATAGCACTTCAAAACAGACATTCTAGCTTGAGGGCCCTCTGAAATCAGGTGAACTCCTTTTTCATACCACTCAATACTTGCACTTTTCTCCAGTCTAACTCTACTTCCTTCATTTCCTAATAGTAGTCTTAGAGAGAATGCTCTTTGGTAAAATTCCTTCTCAGGACTTGTTTCTCAGAAATCTGACCTAAGAAAGATATTGCTTCATTTCTAGAGGGGAACTTGCAAACGTCATTCATATTTGAGGTTGCATAATCCTTGGACTTTCCTTAAAGTGAGACTACACTTCTCTCATTCCTATTACCCTTGGCATTTCTGCTTCTGAAATTGTATTAGTGGAGGCTGCCACACCATGTGGGCAGAAGAGCCCAGCAATTTGGGGGACAGGAGTTTGCCCTGCACTCCAGAGGCTCTGGACTCCTCGCAACCAGACTCAAGGTCCTGGTGGTGCCACACTCCGGGGTGCACACCACATGGCCACCTGAGTCCTGGAGATTCTGACCCCCACCCAGTAAGGTAGAGGGTCCAGCAACATACTCTGGGAGTGTGCCTTCACTAGCTGCACAGAGGATCAAACACTACCCAGCCCAGTGTCTCAGCACAATCCATCAGGTGAATACCTGGCCAGCCTGGAGGACACAGAGATACTGAACCCAGCCCAGGCTAGTGCCCCAGAGCTGCTCATCAGGGAGTGGTCAGCAGAGCTGCAGGGCCTTAGAGAACTTGAATTCTGCCCATTAGAGCACAAAGCACAAACCCCATTATTCAGGGGTACAGCCACGTGCCAGGTCCTAGAGGTTGTGGACTCCACCCAACCAGGAGCAAGGCCCTGGCACTATATGCCTGGGACTTGCCAGGGCTTGCCCCATGCTCCAGAGGCACTGAACTCCTCACAGCCAGATGCAAGGTCTGGGTGTTGCCACACTCCAGGGTTTGATCTGTCTAGCCCCCTGGGTCTCAGAGATTCAGAACTCCATCCAGCAAGGCTGAAGGTCCAGTGACACACCACAAGGGTGCATCTCTGCTTGCCACCTGGGTTGTGGGGGTTCTGAATGATACACAGTCAGGTTCTAGGCCCCAACAACAAGCTCCAGGGGTGTGACCCTTCTAACTACAGGGATGATGCAAACTTTTTCCAGCCCAGTGTCCCAGAATGACCCATCAAAGTACATCAGGGGAACATGCGTCAAGCCTCACAGATCACAGAACACAAGGGTCCAGCACCATAATCTGGGGGTGTACAATGGCTAGCCATGGGGATATTGGAGGATTGAAGCTCTACCCAGCACAGAGTTCTAGTGCAATCCATTGGGAGGCTGCCTGCCCAGCCACACAGGTTCCAGAAGAAAATGAGAAAATGAAAGAGCAAGAGACAGTGTTAATCACCCAGCCCACTGAGAACAAACCCAAGAGACACTGAAATGGAAGACACTGGGAGTCAAACAACTGAACTTCTGAAATGATAACAAATGAAGTAAAGAAACAACTCCATGAAGCTATAGAGAAACTCAAATCAGAAACAATCTCTCAACTAAAAAATGAAATGACAATCATTATGAAAGAAATGCTGTGTGTATCTAAAGAAGAGCAATGTTATGGATTATAAACTGGTGGTCAACTTGGCACCAGTTGAATTGGTTCAGCTGGTGTTGAGTTAAAGATGCTCCACCTGAAGAAAGTTGCCAGCATAAATAGGGACATGGAGAAGAAGAGCCGGGCATTGTGGGTTCTTCCAAGAGTTGCTGTTGGAGTCGCTGGTTCTCCTGGAGGTGCTTGTCACTCTGGCTTCTCCAATGTGGATTCGGCCATTATTGTTGGAGGAGCTCGGGACCTCATCGGTGAGAGTGGCTGTGGTTCATGTTGCGGGAGCTCTGCTCCTCACACTGTGCATCGCTTCCTGGCTCCGGAGGGGAGGCTGTGTGCTGGAGAACCTGGTCACGCTGGGCTTCCTGACCTGTGCTCAACTGTTCTCCATCATCGGAGGAGCGTGGGACCTCATCGCCGTTGGGGATGGCTGTGGTGCTCTTCAGGGCAGCCCAGCTTCTTCTTTTGAGTGTGACTTCTCGGCTCCTATGTAGAACCCTCAACCCACTGCACAGCTCCTTCACCCTGCTGGCATAGACTTTCTGGTTCCACCGCTGACCTGTGGCCTTCCCAGCACAGAACCATAAATAAACTGGCGTGAGCCCTTATTGGGGGCTCTTAGATTCCCAGTTGGTACTGTGGGAGGCATTGTCATGCATTTGGGTCTCTAGTGGGACTCTTGCATGATA
>RJWM01048693.1:0-11391 GCA_004363535.1 Dasyprocta punctata
TTTAATCCCAGCACTCGGGAGGCTGAGGTAGGCGGAGCGTTGTGAGTTCGAGGCCGGCTTGGGCTACAACGCGGCGCAAGGCCGACCTGAGCTACATAGTGCGACCCTGCCTCAAAAAAACCAGGGCCGGGAGTTTGGCTCAGTGGCTTAAGCGCCTGCCCTGGCAGGCGCAAGGCTGTGAGTTCAATCCCCGGTGCCACAAAAAATAAATAAATAAATAAATAAATAAATAAAATAAAATAAAATACATTGAATACTCTACAGACCTTTAAAACAACATTGAATACTCTACAGACACCTCACAACAAAAAGTAGTTCCTGCACACCTGCATTTAGTACAGTCACTATTAAACTTTAAAAAGGAATCAATTCTGGTGGCTCCCTTAGAAAATAGCTAGAGATCTACACTATGTTTTTTTAGTTTCCACCTACCTCAGAATATTTTCCTTAGTGTCTTTCTAATCCTTCCTCACTCTCCCTAGTACCTGAGAGGGTTAAGAAGTCCTTATATTGGCAATATTGCTAGCACTGATAAAAGCGAATAAGGTTTGGTACAGAATCTCAAACATTCTTTTCATCCCCCTCTTTTCTCCAAAAGCTCACTCTTCAAATGGACATGTTTTACTCAATAAAGAGTGAGAAGTATAGCATAATAACCCTTGGGATATTGTATGACCCTTTGTTCTTAGTACCTTAGCAACAATAATACAGTAATTTAAATGTTATTCTTATTGTTGACATTCAGGTATTAATGAGATTTATTATAAGTCAAATAGGTTACAACACTAGCTGAGAAGCATGCTGCTCTAAAATAGAAAGATATAAGGATACACATCAGAGAGGCCTAAGAAGTTGCTTGGGCCAAGAGGAAGGAAAGACATGAAAAGCAAATGGGATTACATGGTATTTATATCTCTCAGTGGGTTGGCAAAACATTTAAGGATGACATCACTTACAATGTGCTTTTGAATTTCAGACGCATTTACAATGTGTAGAGTATATTTAATGTGTTTCTTTCTTCACCAAAAAAAATGCTTATGAATTACACTGAAAAGAGAATTCAAATGGAAGAAGAATTAAAATGTTGAATTTTAATAAGAAAACAAAGGCCAAAGATCTTCCTCATGGGAGTCAGGGACAACAAAAGGTGAGATGGATTTAACCAGAATGTTTCTGAAACTATTAGGCCTTGCATACATTTTCTGGGGAAGAACAACTTGCCTTGTTTTATTTTCTAATCTACTGATTTTAATTAAATGCCTCTGCCAAACTAAAGGGAACTTTGAAATTATAAACACATACACTGAAAACTCCAGTTGCTCATCAAATTTATTTTGCCATTTCTTCCATTTCATGGGTTTATGAAAAAGATACTACATCGGGACAATTTGTCTTCTAAAGTATCACTGGAAGATTATCTCTTTTTTGATAAAATACAAACACATTTCTTAGGAAAATATGTAATAGCATACTCTTTGGGCATGTGCAATGTGTAAACCTGTCACAATAAAGTTTAGTTAGCCCCCATCAGAAGCAGGGCATTGGAGCAGTTCTTATGAGCTGTGTGCCCTGACTCTTTTCAGTCCATTAGAATGACTAGATTTTAATTTTTCTCGAGTCAACACAGTTCACTGACCCTACCATCCTCTATTTGCTAGGTGGTAGTTTTTGAAAAGATTGATAGTTCGTTTTCCTTTGAAAAATCTTTACTCACAGCAATTAACATAGTGATGTGTCCCAGAGGTCGCTGCCCTAAGTAGTCTGGCCCTGACCTTTGATGTGTTACCTTCTGCTGCAGAGTAGAGTCTAACAGAATGGCAACATTGGGCAATGGAAATTACAAACAAATAAACAGAGAGCCAATATACCAAAGAAAGCACAGGCTCAGTCACTGTTCATACAAAAACAATTAGTCCCTGAATAATATTAGTTTCGAAAAATGTAAGAACAATTTCTGTAAGTTATACTTTTGTGAAATAATATATTTTTCTTTACAATATGCATGAACATGAGTATTTTCTTTAAAAGTGGGACTTTAATGTGTTTTCCTTCTAAACTACTTTATTCAAACAGCTTCTTAAATGGATTTTGAGGCCCTCATTAGTCAGACTCATCATATAAAATTACAGTTAAAGATATATTTCATCACAAACATCTTTTCCCTCAGTGCAGATTGTTAAGGTATCTTTGATTAATATTAATCTCTCTTCTTCCTTGGCAAGGAGGAGTTGACTCACATACAAGTAAAATAAGAATCGACAGGCTTTCATACAGACTAGAAAAGGGTTGTTACTACTATTGTGGCTTGTGAATATAGAATTCTACATTCAAATATTTCACCATTATTATTTGGCCATCATTTCTGTTGTAGGACAGTGACTCTCAACCTTGATTTGATTGGTGTTTGGAACTAAGCCTAAGTAGAACCCAAGAACAGTGACAAAAAGATGGTACTTGATATTGAACATACTGTTCAATCAAAAGTTTTCACACCCTCTGCTTTCCCGATTCCTAGTAACCAGAAGAACTTCTAAAACAGTCTGGACAGGGCTGTGATGCTTGAAGAAGTTTCAAACTGCTCTAGAGAGTAGTTGCTAAATGATATCACAAAGTTCTGGGAAAAGTGGTGAAAGAACTGGCTTTAAGCAGAAATAAAAACACCCCTTTTATTGTGTAGTGGAGTGGAGATCAATTCTGGCATATTGGTAGGTGGATCTGTGTGTGAGGCTTGAGGATTGTGCAAAACAGGTTACAAATCAGTTGATCTGGCATCTATATAATGGCTTTTTTTTTCCTGTGATGTATAAAGGAAGTTCATTTGATTGGTAGGAAAGGAGAATGAAATAATTTAATATATGAAGAAGGAAAAAGATTTTAAACTGATGAAAAATAAGTTGAGGCATAAGGTTAAGGTGCCATGAATAATGGCATGAAAATTTTAAATTTCTGTAATTTAGAACAAGTCATTTCATTTGAGGCCTGAAATATTAGCTGTTAAATCTACAATTAAAAACTCATCAATAATATTAATGAGAACTATTTCAATAAGAGTGAATGTCAAATTATAATAAATTGATGAGTAACAGAGTGGAAGATAAAAATACAGAGATAAGAGTCCAGAAATATGGCCCCAAAATAAGCAAATTCATTGACTCAAAAATTTTAAGCCTGGAATTATGACCTGAAATTTTTAATAACTTGGTATTCAACTTCTTTTCAAGTTCTGAGCTATAGAGAGCACAGTCTACCTTCTATATTACTGGGTTCTGCAGCCACAGATTCAATCAACCATGAATCAAAAATATTTAGAAAAAAATTGAATCCATACTTAACATATGTAGATATTTTTCTTGCCATTATTCTCTAGACAAAGCAGTATAACAAGCATTTACATTGCACTGTGTATTATAAGCAATCTAGAGATGATTTAAAGTCTAAAGATGGTTATGTGTAAGTATATGCAAATGTGATGCAATTTTACGTAAAAGACTTAAGCGCCCACCAATTTTGGTAGCCATATGGGATTCTAGAACCAATTCCTCAAAATACACTCAAGGATAACTATACTCAACAGAATAATTAGCTAAGTGAACAAAAATCTAATTTTATTATTACATGCAAACAGAATGTGATCACAAACGTGTGACTGTTTAATAAACCATAGCAGGAGAACATAACTTGACCTGAGGTTAAAGAGAGAGCTCCCAGCCTTACCCTGCATGTTTGTTTAGCAGTGCACTGGGGAATGGCAACAGGCAAGAAGGCAATGTTAGCAAAATTTAGAGAACATGAGAAAGTGAGAACCAGCATCACAGAGAGAGAGAGAGAGAGCAGGAGAGAGAGAGAGAGACAGGGAGACGGGGGGGGGAGACAGAGAGAGAGAGACAGAGACAGGGAGACAGAGAGAGAGGGAGAGAGAGAGACTTGGTACAGGCCAGCAAATAGAAAGGACCCAGAGAACTGTGGGGCTGACCCCTGGAACACAGGCCAGCGCTAGGCCCAGCTGCCCACTGACAGTCAGGGAAGCACAGACGCATGCACTGAGCCCAAGGACCGAAGCTCCAGCAAACCAAGAATTAGATTTAGTTTAGATCACCAATGAATATTCACTAAGTATATTAATTAATTAAAGACCAACAGTGTCAAAAGAACTACATGAACTACAGGAAGAACTGACAATCAACAAAGACACATGCATATACTTGAAACAATTATTTTCAGTTGCTCTTCATTACTAGGCATGCCAGCATTTGTCCTGACTAATCAATATCTGTATTTTAGAAAATATTTTGAACATTTCCCAAAAAAAGGTTTAAATGAGGGAAAAACATCACTTTTATCAAAAATAATCTATTTTTATCAGCATGAACTAAATACTAAATCATTTTTAAATATTACTGCCCGTTTCAGAATTTTAAACTACATGGTTACACAGATTTATGGAGTATGGAAAACAGAATGGGAGAAGCACTGAGTGAAACCAGGAGAGCCCGTGAGCAGCTAGACCAGCTGTGCAGTTGAGGGAAGGTGGCGACAGTGAATGTGGAGGCAGCCTGGTGGAATGACAAGAACAGACTGTTTTCGACTATGTCTAATCTTACTTCCATGCTAGTGTTCAGTCTCCTCTACACAATTACTACCAGGTTGCTCTGTACCTCTCCTCTTGAGCACCATCCAATATTGATGTAAAACAGAAGTATTTATAGGCTGCTGTGACTCAGTGATAATGGGCCTGGGCTGGACTCAGATCACCATCGTGTTGTATGGTTAAGGGAAAGCTTATTAACCTTCTCATGCATCAGTTTCTCATTAATAAAACAGTGATTATAGTATGTTCTTCAGAGGATTGTGTGAGGATTAACTAATTAATGTACACTTAGGATTTGACACAATTTTTTTCCAAAAAAGCTTCAAAATTAGATTTTCATGTTAATAAGTGGTGAAATTAGAGCTGGCCATGGAGCCATAGACCCATAATCTCAGTACCCTGGGAGGATGAAGCAGGAGGATTGTGAGTCTGAGTCCAGCCTGGGCACCTTAGCAGCCTGGCAAGACTTTGTCACAAAATAAAAACTAAAACCACAAAATTTCTTTTTAAAAAGCTGGAGCTGTAGTTCAGTGTGAAAATCCTGGGTCTAATCCCAGGTATGAGTGGAAAAAAAATTCTACAATGAAATTTGATTTGTAGAACTATGAAACAAACATCTGAATCATTTTAGTGTCACATTTCATGATCATTTTAGGACAAAATGAATATTTTATAGCATTTTACACTGAAGACTTCCTTTTTAGGCATTAAGATCCAAGATACTTCCATTAAAAATCTTATTGCTCACTTTTTATTCCAGTGTCCTTGGCACACTATGTATAGATATAATATGACATATAATATATTTGGAATGTAAAGTTACCTTTGATGAAGAAATCAAGCTTATGACTTAGGGATAATCAGATTTATGGAGCTCATTGATTCTCTAAAATCACTTGTATATTTCTCATCTGTAATGGGGCAACCACAGAGAGGGTAGTGCCCAATTCAACTGTTTGTTTTGCTTTGTTTTGTTTTGTTTTCGACTGTAGCACTGGAACTTGAACTAGAATCTTTGCACTAAGGTACATCCCAGGCCTCTTTTATTTTTTATTTTAAGACAAGGTCTTATTGGTTGATAAGTTCCCCAATCTGGACTTGAAATTGTGATCCTCCTGCCTCAGCCTCACAGAGGACTGGGATTACAGGCACATACCATCACTTCCAGCTTCAATTCAACTACTGTGGCATAAAATTTATGAAGTGTAATTTTGCCTACTACGTGTTAGATTTTTTCTATAGACATACAAATTTGCCTATTATCCCAGAAACAGACACTCCTCCATCATTTCTCTTTAATGTAAACAGATTTTGAGGACATTGGAATGAGAAAGGTAATGACAATAATTACTGAGAAAACCAACTCAATTATCATCATTGAAAAAGATGATAAGGGAAGGGGAACAAGAGACGGAGGGAAGGGGGAGAATGGGGAGGGAAAAAGCATCGACTATAAAAGAATTGAAAAAAAAATTCAAATAGAGACTTTGCAAATAGGAAGTAGACCAAGAGTTGAAAGCAGCAGGGAGGGCTGAGAGGGCTGAGGATGAAAAAAAAAAAAATTAACAGGTGTTAGGTACATGTACCAACTCCCCACCATAAATGTTATCTTTATGTACTATAATCATGTACTATTAAAAGAAAGAAAAAGACCATAAACTTTTTTTACATTGTCACATTTCAGAAGTACAGAATGTTGTGTTTTAAAATTTTGTGAAGTAACAAATTCAAATCTATTAGTCTATACACAGTGATAGGTATTTATTTTACTTTTCTTTCTTTTATTTATTTATTTATTTATTTTTATTTATTTTTTATTTTTTATTTTTTTTTGGTACTGGTGATCAAACTCACAACCTCACGCCCGCCAGACAGGCACTCACACCACAGGGCTAAATCCCCGGTCCTATTTTTTGAGACAGGGTCTCACTATTCAGTTCAGGCCAACCTTGAACTCACTTTGTAGCCCAGGCTGGTGTGGAACTCACAATGATCCTCTTGCCTCAGCCTCCTGAGTGCTGGGATTAAAGGCATGCACCACCACACCTGGCTAACTCATTTTATTTTTCAATACTAAAATAAATAAAATTTCTGGCTATATTGTTGTTAACTCATATGTCCTAATTTTTAAACCATGAATATTTCTTTGAAATTGGCTAAGATAAAACCTAGTGGCTCCTTTACATCTTAAAACATGATTTGATAATTACTAACAATGGAATTTCATTTCCTGAAATTCACATTCTTTGGTTCATAAATTTTTCACAAGAGTTGACATGAGCCTGTAGAGTGTGTGAAATGCAACCCCACTGGATTTAATGATGTAAATGTTTTACAAAAAAATTATCTGTGCCCTGGACAGAATACTTCTACAGTATGAAAGTGGCAAATGCATAAGTAACTTAAAATGCAGATAGTATATACAAGGAAGAAAGGGAAGAGATTATTTGGACTCCTGGTTAGGTGCCACATCATGAAGGACTATACTGAAGATGCCAGCATTTACATACGTTAAGGCAGTCACTAAGAAAAAATTAAGGACCCTGATGATCAGATTTATTTTCAATAGTTTAGAATGTGGTTAAGACTGAAAATAGGAAGATCAGAAAAGAGATGAAAACTAAGTAGTAATGATAAGGTGAAAAGATATTTAAGAAAGATACAAAAGCTATTTAAGAGACAGATACAAAAGAGATACAAAAGCTATTTAGGAGAAAAAGACAGTGTTTAATATAAAGAATAAAGAAAAGGATGTGTTGAGTGATTCTGCCATTTGTGATTTGGGCAACTGAGTGGATAACGTAGTCAAACAGTGAGCAGGAATCCAGGAGGGGGAACAGATTTGTGTGGGATGGGAAGATATGTTCATTTGAATTAAAATGAAAATATCTTGCAGCTATATTAAATGAGGTTGCATTTTATAAAATTAGCTCTGGTTCTCTGTGTTAGTCATAGCACATTTATTTATTCAACAAAAATAACTGAGGAATAATAATGCTAAGATAGCGAAGTGAATGGGGTGAGTAGCACAATAATGACTATGGATGGCCCCTGCCCTTAAGGATTTATTGAATATGAGAGTTATAAAAACAAGATGCTGAATGATCAATTTGCATCAGAGAAGATGTCCAAAGCAACTAACACAAGAATCCAGGTAAGGCAGAGATTATACTTGTTGACAAGTTTCAGGAGATATACTTTAAAAACAACAGCAACAAAAAGACGGATTTAAATAATAACTGAAAGAAGTGCTAGGGTAGAAAATATAGGGAAAAAAGTCTAATAGAGGGAAGAAAATGGACACAGGAATCAGAGACAAATGACAGAGAAACATCTATTCGACTGAAAAATCAATTTCTGGTATGAGAGTAATGACGGGTTCAGTAATACTGGAAACTAAATTTTATGTCGAAAGAGGCCAAAGAGTCAGGATTGGCCTTACTAGCAATGGGACTTAATTGTGATGTTCCAAGAAGGGAAATAAATGACTTACCAGAGTTGTTTTTACTAAGATTATTTTTGAATCTGTTTTACTGGAGATACCACTTAGGGGTTATTAGGGATTATCTAGAAAAATATTGTGTAATATGGGAGAAAAAGGAGAGGGCAGACCAATCCATGGATCTTATTTGATTGTCAGAATGGAAAGAAATGAAGTAAATGATGTCACCAAGGTGTCAAACCAGAGTTACAGGATGTACTGCATTAACTAAAATTGGCAAGACAGGAAATTTCTAGTTTCAGTTAAAACTAGTGAGATAAGCCATGCATGAATTCTACTGGGTGTTGATATAATCTTATATAAGCAGTCTCTTACCAACAAGAAAAAAAAGTAAAAAAAGAGTGTAGGCCTGAATTTGTATTTATAGAGTACAGAGATTCTTCACATCTGAAGCACCTAGAACAAAATAATTTTCATCAGGATTTTTGCTTACAAGAAACAAAAGTCATTTAGGGTTTCTATTACAAGCTCTGCATACAGTTGAGATATTAGTACAAGTGAATATTTTGCACTAGAAGTTAATGGTCAATGATACATATATTAAATTAAATGATTAAACGTATTTATTTTATTTCTCCCTAAAAGAAAGGTAGAAACATAGCACCTTAATTTTTCTTGTGGAAAAAGATGCTTTTATTAAAGTAAAGTTGGGTTCCTCATTGTGTACATGTGAAAATATTTTTAAAAGTAATAGAGTCAATTGTTTGTAGCTAAAAGATTTCCATGATTATACTGGATTTACAAAGTTCAGTTTGATGTAACTGGTGCTAATGTATGATCCTTGATTTTAAATTGCAAAGTGCAGTCTAAAATGTAAAGACTGGTATTGTTTTATAACACACAGTGGGTGTTCTTTGATTATCTTATCACTATTTTCTTTTTCCAATAGGCCATATATTCCAATAGGCCATATATTCCAAATCAAGGAGTATAATGTGAATTAGTATTGTATCTCCCACAAAGTTTAATAATACTTAGGTACATAATTTTGTTTATTGATATTTGGTTCTGAGGATCAAATCAAGGAGCAGATACTTAAAGGGATGGGATGGGATAATCAGCTGATTTTAAATTTTCTAAATTCATATTTCTTATGTTCCTGCATATGGACATGTGCACACATATTATGAAATACTTGTATATTATAATTAATGTCTCTTATCCCTCAAATCCATAATAAATAAACAATAAAAATTGCTACATAAATAATAAAGAATTACTTTAAGTCAACTTTGTGATCAAGCAAATAATCAAGTATATGCAAGTACATTCAAGTGTAAAATGCAAATATATATAATCACTCTTTGCTATCTCACACAGTTCAATATCTGGCTTTTTTTTTTTCTGCTCCTTAAAAATCTTGAAATATACATAATAGAAGTTAGGGCAATATCCTTAGGGCCTTCTTGATTACTCACTGTTATATCATGAAAGGACCTAAAATTATATATGATTCTCTTTTCTTTCTCATTTATGCAATGTTAACTTATGTCTGTTAATTAACTCACAAAGTCTAATAGTGTGCTCCTAATGTTAGATTTTGCATTTTGGACCAATACTGAAGATTGGAACTGAATTTCTGTGTCACTAAAAGTTATCCTTACTTCATCCTACTAATTCTTTCACTTTTCATTTCTTCATCTTTATAGTACAGTCAAAAAAAAAGGATAAAGGAGATAAACATTTATATTTTCAAGCCATTATATGACTACTCAAAAATAGTGCATGTTATTCATAGCAGAATTGAAGGTAGAGTGTAATTCTATGTACATTTTGAAAACCGCTGGGAAAAGTAATGTGCAGAAATTGGTAATACTAAAATGAGTAAAAACCATTAGCCTTTCAAAGTTTTATAATCTAAGAAAACAGTATCACAAACGAATAGTTGAAATGAAGTTTCATCTGTTATAAGACCCACATTTGAAAGTCAACACATAAAAATCTGAGTCTTTGAACTCAATCTACATGATTTTCTTTGTAGTTCAATCTATTTCTATTTTGACTACCATTTCTGCTAGATAACAGATCCTATCTCAGTGTCCCAGTCATTTTTATTTCCAGTCAATTTAAGATAACTTCACTAAAGCTTTTGATTTTCCTCAGTCAATTCAAAGTTTTCTTGGCCAATTCAAAGTTACCTTCTCACTCAACACTGAAACTATATCTTCCTGCTAAGAGATTCTTTGGTGGAAGAAGAGGCAGTGGGGAACAGAAATGGAGTGATCCATTAAAAGGCTGTCATCTATTTACAGCCTTTGGATCTCTTAAAAATGTCCAATTCTCATTAGTTTTCAGATTTGTGGTCTCTGTAAGCTCCTACTTCCCCTGCTTTAATCGCATTAAACCTTAATCCCAAAAACCAGGGTCCAGGTATTTGTGAGTCCCTCTGAGACATAAATCAAACACTTGACTGGTATACACCATACTGAGCACAAGAAAATCTCAAGCTTACCTCAGGTACCTTTGCTCAGCCACTTGATACATTCATTACAGCTCCAGTATCACCACTTCTCAGAGTTCTATATGGAAGCCAAGCATCTGGTCCCTTTGTTCACATTTTCTATTTTACTCATTGTACTTTGGCTTTCCACTGTATTTTCCTGTCAATGCAATCATGTAGGTAGAGCGCTTGGTACATTCTTAGGGAGCAACCAGTAGCTCACTCTCTTTACCTCTTTTCTGATTTTCCCTTCTCTCTCACAGCCAGTAGAATGAAAAAGTTTTACTTTTATATTATTATTCATTCATCTAAGTCTGCAAGTGTGATTTATTGGCATAAAATTTATAGCCTTTTTTTTTTTTTACAAGAATTAGATTTTGGAAGCTCAAATAACTAAGATACTGTAAATCAAAGTTTTGCTCCAGAAAGTAAAACAACTTTTTTTCCTCTTAGTTTGTGGCACCATTACTCTCTTAAAGCAATGTATGCTTCACTGTCTACTCTGAGTACATTACAAACTTCAAGGATCAAAGGAGTTATTGGGAATAAAAGACACCTCCAGTGATAAAGAGTCCATTCGATGTACGTGTAACTTTGGTAAGTGCAAAGAGAAGAAATTACTTCCATCTGAGTTGAGTCTGAAAAGAGAGAAAAAGCAAAGTTAAACTACTGAGAACACCTATTTTATTAAGTTGAATTATGAGGATAAGAAGGATTTCTAAAGAATATCATTTTGTATACATTACATAGTCAAATACATACATATTTAAAATGTAGTGAAAATGAGTTCATCAGATTCATTAAGGAAGGAGGAAGAAAGAAAACCAAAGTAAAGTGGAAGTACAGTGAGTAGAAGAGCAG
>RJWM01048694.1:0-11390 GCA_004363535.1 Dasyprocta punctata
TCCTTTCATTTCTTTCTCTTGTATAATTGCTCTGGGTAAATTTTCCAGGAGTATGGTGGATAAGATTAGAGACAGTGGACATCCTTTCTTCTTCCTGATTTTAGAAAGAAAGTTTTGAGCTTTTGTCCATTTAGTATGTTGTTGGCTGGTGTTTTTTGTTTTTTGTTTACTATTTGTTTGTCATAGATGGCTTTTATCAGATTGAGATAAAGACCATCTATTCCAATTTTCTGTATGTTTCTTATCTGGAATGGTTGCTGGACATTGTCAAAAGGTTTTCCTGAGATAATCATATGATTTTTGCCCTTCGTTCTGTTAATATGCTGTATTACATTTATTGATTTATATATGTTGAACCATTCCTGTATCCCTCAGATAGTCGTGGTGTATAATGTTCTTGATGGTTTGCTGCATTTTGTTTGTCAATATCTTACTAAAGATTTTTGTATCTATGTTCATTAGGGTTTGACTTGTAGTTCTCTTTTTTAGTTGGGTCCATCTGTGGTTTTGGTATCACAGTAATTATTGCTTCCATGAATGAATTTGGGAGTATTGTTTCCCTTTCAATTTCATTAAAGAGTGTGGGAGGTAGTGGTGCTACGTCTTCTCTAAACTTCTTGTAGAATTCAACAGTGAATCTGTCACAGCCTAGGTTTTCTTTTTGGCTGGTTTTTAATTGCATCTTTGATTTCATTGATTGATATTGATTTATTTAGCATTTATGTATATTCTTGATTCAGCACTGATAATTCATATGTATCTAGGAATCTGTCCATTGTTTCTGCATTTTTCATCTTACTAGAATACAAATTTTCAAAGTATGTATAGATGAATTTCTGGATTTCTTCAGGAGGTCCATTGTGATTTTACCCTTTTTATTCCAAATTGTGTGGAGTTGAGTCTTTCGTTTACTTTTGTTTTTGGTAAATTTCAGTAATGTTTTGTCAATATTATTTAATCTTTCAGAGAATCAACTCTTCAATTCATTGATTCTATGTAAGTTTTTTAGGCTCTAACACATTAATTTTTGTGCTAATATTTATAATTTCCTCCATCATACAACATTTTGGCTTAGCCTGTTCTTCTTTTTCTAGATGTTTGAGGTTCACCAGTAAGTTGCTTATTTGTGCTTTCTTTATTTTCCTGATATGGGTATTTACTGCTATAAATCTCTTTCTTAGGATTGCTATCCTTGTGCCCAACATTGTTGTGTTGTATTATCATTATCATTTATTTGCAGAAACTGTAATTTCTTCATTTTCATCTGTGACCCACTGGTTGCTCAGGAGGGTATAATTTAATTTCCATGTGTTTATGAAGTTATTGTGATTTCTTTTGCATTGGTTTCCAATTGCATTACACTATGGTCTGATAATATGCATAGGATAATTTCAATTCCTTTTCATTTACTTAAGCATATTCTACAAGTTAGTATGTGGTCTGTTTTGGAGAATGTACCGTGTGCAGGTGGGAAGAATGTTTATTCTGATGTTGTTGTATGCAACGTTCTGTAGAGATCTGCTAAGTCCATTTGCTCAAAAGTTGGATTCACTTCTAATATTTCCTTGTTGATTTTTTGTCTAAATTATCTGTTTGTGTGTGTGTGTGTGTGTGTGTGTGTGTGTGTGACAGGGTATTGAGCTCCCCCAATACAATTTTATTGGTGCTTACTTGATTTTTCATGTCCATTAGTATGTGTTTTACATAATTGTGTTCACTGGTACTTGTTGCATATATATTTATGATTGTTGACTCTTCCTCTTAGATTGTTCCTTTTACAAGTGTAGTGACTTTCTTTATCTCTCTTAATCAATCTTGACTTCAAATTCACTTTGTCTGCAAATAGAATAGATACTCATGCATTTTTCTGGGTTCCTGCCACATGGAGTATTGTTTTTCATTTTTTGACTTTCAGTCTATAGATTTCTTTTTGAATTAAATGTGTTTTTTGCATGTAGCATATTACTGGATCTTGGTTTTGATCCATTCTGCCTGTCTGTGTCTTTTAATTGCTGAATTGAGACTTTAACATTGATGGTTATAACTGATATGTATTGACTTAACCTTGTCATGTTTTTTTTCTTGTAGTTGGCTCCACCTCTTTTTTGCCCTTCCTCTGTCTGTTTTCCTTACCTGGTGGATTTCTTCTGTCAGTGTTCCTGGAGTTTTAGTCTTTATTATCTCTTTCTGGAATGCTCTTCAGATCCTTTTGGAATACTGGTTTGGTGGTTATAAATTTCCTCAGTTGTTCTTTGTCATGGAAGTATTTTATTTCTCCATCAATTTTGAAAGAAAATTTTACAAGGTACATCAATCTATTTTGAAGACTGTTTTCCTTTAGGACTTGAAATACTGCACTCCAAGCTCTCCTTGACTTGACGGTTTGTATTGAAAAATCAGCTGTGATTTGTTGCTTTTTCTTAGCAGGTTTTAAGATTCTTTTCTTGTGTTGAATTTTGAAATCTTGATTATGATATGTGTAACTAGATTTTTTTATTATGGCTAATTGGAGTTCTAAATGCATCACTTATCTGTATGTGAAATTCTTTTTCTCTACCAGGGAGTTTTCTGCCATGACCTCTCTGAACAGTATTTTTATATAATTTCTAATATCTACTGCTTTTTCATTGATTCTAAAGAATCTTAAGTTATTTTTCTTTGCCTTATTTAGCAGTTTCTCAATTGATTTCTCATTACATCTATTTTTAAGAAGTCTTTGTTTTCATGATCACTAACCACATACCTGTCTTCTGTATCTGAGATCCTGTTCTCACATTGGTTTAATCTGTGATGGATATTTTCAATGGAATTTTCATTTCCTGGATATCTGCTTGAATTCACCTAGTGGATTTTATTTCTTTCTTCAGCTGAGCATTCATGGCTTCCACAATTTTCTTAAGCTCTTCTAGTTTGTTGTCTGTATCTGCTCTAGAGTCTTTAAACATGGATGTCATTGTGGAAAACATTTCTGCTGTTATCTGATAAATAATTTCTAATTTGATTTTTTTCTAGAACATCATTCAATCTTTTGTTGCTAGCACTTCAGATAGATCAGGTGGATGGCTTTTGTATTATCACACGTCATTGAACCCTGGGTTTGCCTCTGATGAACTGAATGTCTGGGGTTGTTCAAATGTTTTCTCATTTTCTTTTCTTTTTTTAGATTAATTCCTAGGTTAATGCTTCTAAATTTCCTGTCATGGGTTGCTTTATTGCTAGTCCTTAGAAGTTTCAAGAAGTGACTCTTTCTCTGAGGTATCTTCCAGTTGTAGCTAGTTTTTGGGTTTTGAGTCTCCTGTAAGATTCTTCCTCTTCAATTTATTGAGGATGAGAAGTTGCTGGTTGTTTCGCTCAAGCCCTGGTTATTTCTTACTTTGTTACAGTATATTCTGTGACCCTTAGTCAAACTCAGTCTTAGAATATCAAGAAAAAGAGTGGTTTAGAACAACTGTCACAGCACAGCCTAGAAAATGACAAACTGAGTTAGCCACTAATTTGCCACCATCAATCATATGAACTACATTTGTGGTATTTAACAAAATCTAAAACAAACCAGAAAATTACATAAACTGTACAAGTCCTTAATATGTCAATTTTGCCATCAGGGGTTAAAATTTAAAAGGGGTTAGGGAGAAAATAGAAAAGTGGATAAAAAAAAGAGATCAGAAGCAAGGCTAGAGGACAAAGAGGGATCATGCTAACTTTGAGAAACTGGTGCAGAAGACTGGAGGGAAAGATGGAAGAGATGAAAAGAAGAACAGAACAAAACCACAGCCACAAGGAGGCTAGAAGTCACATTCACCCTTATACAAATACAAGATCAAACAATAAAGGAGAAAAAAATGAAGAACAAAACCACAAAAAATGGAGGGAGAGAAAAAACTATGAAAAAAGCCCATTTCCAGATCTGTCTTTGTTGTCACTGTCAGACAATGTGTGGAGACCGAGTACTGATCCATGGTGATCTATCCCACCAATCCAGCAGTAGCTTCTCAGTGGGGTGGTAGATAGTCTCAGCAAGCTCCCACATTCTGGTTGAGACCAAATTCATTCAGCCTGCATCTGTCAGCACACCTTCGGAGGGCCTGAAAGATGGAGTCAGCAGCTGTGCTGAGTTTTGAGCTCAACTGACTTCTCTCCAAAATGGCTCATGGTCAATCACTCTCTTGTACTGGGCAACTGAGCCCTTAGCACTCACCACCAACCAGTGCAGTCCTTCACATCCAATGCTCTGTTTCACTGCTACATTTCTCCATAGAGTCCTCTGGGGTTGCCATCAGTCATCATGTGTCCACAAGTTTGAATCGCTTCTTTCATATAGTGAGTCCTATCTCAGGGAGAAGGCACCAGTAGTTACCTACTTCTTCTTCATTGAAGTTTCTCTCTTCTCTCTCTCCATGGGATTCAAATCATGCTTCAGATTCTCCCTGGGTCCAGGGGAATCCATTCCCTCATTCTGGTCTTCTACATGTTGCTATATTCCAATATCCGGATAGTGACTCTCAGAGAGGCTCTTCCTCTGTTGTGTGGTACTCTGCCATCTTTTATTTATTTCACTTTGAGTGTCATAATAGTTTATAGTTTTTTTCTAAACTCTTTAATTAGCAAATGTCTTATCACATTATTCCATTATTATCCTTTGATTTCAGTCCAATATGTAGCAAGACCAGATTTCAATCTTTTTTATATCAGATTTCAATAATGTTAATGACAATTTTCGTATGTTTTCTATATTGATTTAATAGTGTAGATATGTTAACAATATTTTCAAAAAAGAAGTAGATGTCCCATTAACTATTTTCTAATAGTTTGTTCTTTATTTATCTATGTATTTATTTTTGTGCTATATGTAATTGCAATCTGCTCTGGCATTCATTTCATTTCTTTAGCTCTCATTTTGAAATGGTTCATATTAACAGTGTTTTCTTTCTGTGTGTTTCAGTGTGATTTATTTCTATGTTATTGTCATTAAGATATTAATATTTTTTCAGTATTTAACCTGATTTTAATTTTAGTGTGTAGCTCACTAAGACATTTTATTTTTCATCTATAAAATAATGCACTGATCTTCCTTAGATATTTCAGTGTATAAAATAACCCTATAATTACTGTTTTAATAGTTTACTCAGCAATTTCTAACAGTGTTCATTCTGAATTATTCCCAATATATTGATTTTTTCCAAAATTAAGAGTCATATTGGTTCTTCTTTATATGTCTGTGAATCTTTTCTTTGGATTCTGCATAATTGCTTTACTGTTATCTACTGGATATTTCTGTGTTCATACATACACTCAGAAGAAATATTCCTAAAGTACTGGAATTGCTGATTTACTCTAGGAGTACATCAGTGAATACTTGAAAATGCACTTTGAGTCTTAAGATTTTCCCATTGGACATAGGACAATAAACTTTATTGATGCTTTACTGCATTAATTAGGGTTACACATAACAAGCTGCAGTGACATTTCTCCATGATCCTGTACTTTTATTGCACATTCATGCCCATTCTAATTTCAAAATCTCCATGCTACACACATTCTCTAATTTTTGCTATTATTTTCTTTGAAACAAGCATACTTTCTTCTCCCCTATATTCTGCTTCTTTTCATCACTCAAACAGTCTACTATGTTCCTTGTCAGTTTGCTCTACCTGTTTTATGGCCTTGTAACGTTTCCACATCAGTAAGCCAGGGAAATCATACTTTATCACCACCTATGGCTCAGAGGCCTCTCTTCATTCATCTCATCTACATCTTTACTTCTTTTCTCATCTTTTCATCTATTTTAAGAGGATTGGTCAAATTTCAAGTTAAATTTGGAGATTATAAAATTTCATTTTAGTTTTTTTCTTGCTTCATCTACTTTGAAGCTCTGTCTTTAAGCCCATGCACAATTTCACATTGCTGTATCTCCATGAGCACTGACAACATTGTAATAGTGATTACAACATGATCATTTTAAATGCCCATAAATGCATGATTAAGGAACATACGAAGGTTATAAGCCCATACATAAGACCAAATCATATCATTTGCAAGATAATGGGTGAAACTAGAGATCATAACATGAAATAAACCAGTCTCTGAAAGATACACAGCACATATTTCTGTCATATAGACAATGTAGAAAGAACTTTAAAAGATGACATGAAATTAGAAGATCCATAACTTGCTCATTGTGAGTAGTGCCATGTTAAGCCTGGGTATGTAGTTGTCTTCATTTTACACTGATTTGATTGTGTCAGACGCATACTTAGGAGTGACATAACTAGATTTTATTTTCAGACTATGTGAAACCTTCATATTAATTAGTATGGTTGTTGTACTAATTTATAATTCTACCAAAGTGTATAAGCGTTTCATTGTTGTACATCCTCACAAACATTTCTGTGGTTTGTTTTCTGAGTAGGGTGAGATGAATCTCAGACTAGTTTTGGTTCATCTTTCCCTAATGGTAAACATGTTGAGTATTTAAAATTATTTTACCCATCTGCAAAGATATATTAAGCTCTTTTTACAAAATATTAATGCAGTTTTTGTTCTGTTGTGAAACTTTTTGTGATCTTTATATAATCTGTATTATACTCTTATGTTGAAAGAACAGTTAATAAAGATTTTCACCCACTCTGTAGGTTCTCTATTTGCTTTGCTGATTCTTTCCTTTGCTGCGAAGCATTTAATTTTATACAGTTCATTTGTCATTTTTGTCTATTATTGTCTGAACCATTGGCGTCAGAAAATCATTGTCTATACCAATATTTTGAATGTTTCCTGTGTATGTTGCTATAAAGATTTCAATATTTCAGGATATATATATATATATATATATATATATTGAAGTCTTAGATATATTTTAAATTTGTATATAAACAGAATGAAAGATGAAGATTTAGTTTTTACCTTTCATATATGCGCAGCCAGTTTTGCTAGCACTGTGTGTTAAAGAAGCAGTCTTTTATCCAACATGTTTTGACTCTTTTGTCAAGAATCAGATGGTTTTGGATATTCAGGTTTATTCTTGGATCTTCTTTACTTTTCCTTTGGACTACACGTCTATTTTTTATAGCAATAGCATGTTTGTGCTAAAATGACTCTTTTGTGTCCTTTTAGTATCAAGAATTATGATATTTACAGCATTGTTCATTTCACTCAGGATTGCTTTGAGAATTTGGGGTCTTTTGTGCTACCATATAGGTTTTAGGATTTTTTTTTTTACAGTGATGAATGTCATTCATATTTTGATGGAGATTGCATAGACTCTGTAGATTTCTTTTGGTAATGCAGTCATTTTCATATAATTATTTTCCCAATCAGTGAACATGGGTGATTTTTCATGTTCTATTGTCTCCTTCCCTTCGTTTATTCTATGTTTTATATTTTTTATTCTACAGAACTTTCACCTCCTTTGGTAGGTTTTTTTGTTTAATTTTTTGAGGTTATTGTGAATAGTATGCTTTCATGAATTCTTTCTTAGTTCATTATTTGTGAACAGGAATGCTACTTTTAATACTATTCATTTTGCATCCTACTATGGTCCTGAATTTATTAATTCAAGAATTTTGGAGGATTCTTATAGTTTCTGGATATGCAATCATGTTTTTCTGCAAAACATGAATGACAACTTCATCCTTTTATATCTTGTATTTTTTTGACATCATTGCTCTAAGATATATCTGCATGTTTTATCATACAGGTGATGACTCTTGCTCAATTTTAGAAATATAGTTTCAGTCTTTCTTCTTTCAGCATTGTATGGCCTTTGATTTGTTACATACATTTATTATGTTAGAGTAAAACCCTTCAATGTCTAGTTTTAGGATGCTTCTTGTGCAGTGACATTTAATATTTTGACAGCATTACCTCCATGTGTTAAAAAGATTGTGCAATTTTTTTCCTTGATTTTATTTATGTGGTGTTTGTAATGATTAGTGCATTTTGAAATTCACTGCATCTCTGGTATAAAACCTACTCGCTACCTGTCTATGATGTTTGGGACTGTGATGATAAGTTTCATTTGAAGTTATTTTATTGTAATTTTTGCATCTATTTTCATTAGGGGTATAAGACATATTTTATCACTTCCTTCAGATATTTAAATGTATTTTAACGCTATATTTTTACTTTTATTTCCCTCAGAAAGAAGCAATTTTGTGACATTTTATTAAAGACAGTTACCAGAGAATGTTATTATACCTGTTCAAAAGTATTTATTATTGGTTTATCATCATGGTTGAGCACGGAAAATACATACATGGCTATAAATTTTTTGTCCTCAATGTATTTTTCAAATGTCTCTTTCTGTGTTCTGCAACATATATAAACATCCCAATTAAAGAACTGATTAAAATATGCCTACTATGATCTGCAGAGGAAGCTCAATGTATTTTTCAAATGTCTCTTTCTGTGTTCTACAACATATATAAACATACCAATTAAAGAACTGATTAAAATATGCCTACTATGATCTGCAGAGGAAGCTCAATGTATTTTTCAAATGTCTCTTTCTGTGTTCTACAACATATATAAACATCCCAATTAAAAACTTATTAAAACATGCCTACCATGATCTGCAGAGGAAGCTCATATGCACTTGCAAATTCCTTGGAAGCAATACATTGAAAGAGAATTCCTCTAGCCACCCATGTATCTCTTACTTTATCTTACTGTTCTGTTTCAGACATTTGGTCAAAACATTCAATTATTACATTTATTTTTACTGTCTTTCTTCACTTACTCTGTTGTGCAAAAATATGAAAACTATACATTAAAATAGGGCTTAATTTGATCAGCATGACAACTCATATTGATATGTCCTTCCTTTACAGAGTCATTCAAGTTTTTGAAAAATGAATTGATTCTTGATTTATAGTTAACCTTACTGAAGATTACTGTACAATACTAAATCATTTAGATTTAAATTTATATTTTATATTATAAAAAATTTAAATTCTTAGACAATCTGAATTTTAAAAAATGAAGTAATATTGATCTACAAGCAAGGAAGACATATTTAGCATGAGACTCTTATATTTCTGAAGTGATGTTTTTAGAAGGCACAGTTTTAATACATAGTCCAAGATATAAAGACTTATGTTACTCTTAATTGAATGTGGACAATAGGAAAAATGGATGAAACAAAAATGAGCGGTAAAAGTAAACTATCTTCAATTTTAAAAGCTGGAAATGAAGAAGACAAATTCTGTTTACCATTCTTTTTAAATGTTTAATGGGCATGGATTAGGTTTGCTCTAAGTATGGCTCTGGAACTTCTTGTTAAATACATTACCCTGAAATTTATAGAAATTTGAGTGAGAGATAATTCTTGGAAAAGATCAGTATAATTGGACAACTTCACCAAAAGAACTACAGCTCCATGTGATGGCATGTACCTGTAATCCCAGCACTGGAGAGGCTGAGCTAGGAGGATCACCAGGAGTTCAAAGCAAGACTATCTGAATTTGAAATAGACATAGCAAACATTAACGAACGTCTCGAAATTTTTCTACCGAGGTGTTGCAAACTATACAACTTTTCACTTTTCTATTTTCTATTGCATAGCAGCATTGGAGAAGAAAATGCAGTACAACTTCCATTAACAGAAAATGAAGTTAAATAAAGCAAAAATAAATGTGCGAAGTAAAGCAAAACAAAGCAAAATATTCTTAGTGCATTATGGCAGCTATCTCCTGTCTAAATACCACACTTACAGTTCCAGTCATAAGGACACCAGAAAGTTTGGGAATTTTATGCAGAAAGTTTAATGCTTATGAGTACATGGGATTTACACTGAGGGTGAGACTTCTGGGAGTCTCTGCCCAATCATTCAGCAAGATAATGCAAGATCAAGCATGTGGAGGCTGGCAGTGTGGGGCGTCAGCCTCAAAAGACTTCGAATACGTAGGTCATTTGTCTTCAGTACCAGAGTGGCACTTTTGACTTCTTTCAACACAGTGTTAAATCCCAAAGAAACGGCCTGGTTAAAGGGCTGAAATTTTTAGAAAATAAAATTTTTCCAAAACAAACTCTACAAATTGGAATGCGGATTTTTACCACAGTCTACTTTTGTTAGTCCCTCTAGACAAATTTAACTGAGATGTTCTTTATTTTCTTCTCTAATTTTTATCATACATGAGCTTTATAGCTTTTCTGAATCTCAGAGTATTCCTATATCTTCCATTAAAAGAAAATATGATTGATGTTAATTTTGAACTAAGAAGACTTAAACAATTATCTATTGCAATTTCTATGTCACCACTGGAATACCTACTTCCAGAAAGAAGAAAATTGCTTACTTAATGTCAGCACCATCTTACAATAAAGTGATAGTCACAAAGACAACTTCTTATAGCCTCACTTTCTGTAGCTACTACAGAATTATTTGAGAAACTCTACCACAATAAGTAGGTGACACAACATGATGTGTTTTTTTTTCTTTAGTTATAAGTTTGCGAAATAGTGTTTTTCAAAATTATTTCTAGGATATCATAATGTAAGTGAGTCTCATATGCAGTTTACATAATTTCCATGACTGAGTAATTTGTAGTCTTTATAACAAGTAGTAATTTGTATTTTTGGAAGAATGCCATAGCTACAATTATAAAGGTGATATTTACATTATATGAAAACTAAGCATTATCCTCGGAACACGATTGAATATTGGAAGAGGAGCCTTAGTATAGGGAGGTAATAAATCTAAATAAATCTAATAAAAAATTAAGAACCCTACATTATACCTGTAGCATATTTCACTTTGAATGTCTCAATGGTGTTTCCTACACTAGCTCTTGTTTTTATGTTACATTATCTGTACTGCACTAGGTGAGATTTTTATTTTCTACATTTAGCATCTATATTCTAAAAAAATAATTTTCAATCATTTAGTTTTATACTGTTGAATTTTCTTCATTTTGCAGTTACCCTTAGACAGTAAGTTCAGCTTTGTTCAATGTTCATTAATTCTTTGAAAGAACTTACCTAGAATTGCCGTGTCCCGCGTGGTGCCCAGCACAGCTCCCTGGGACCGGGAGGCCTTGGCCCCCACCCAGTAAAGGAGGAGACTCCAACTGCACGCCCTGGGAGGCCGCCCTTCCTTGCTGCACACGGGACCGAGCCTATTGGGTCCCGCGATCCTGCACACCGCAATAAGCAGCGCGAACCTCAGGGAAATGCCGGCCAGCCGCGCAGGACACAGAGGTACATAGATTCCAGAAGAAAATGACAAAACGAAAGACCAAGAGGCAGTCTCAGTCCCCCAGCCCACAAAGAACAAACCCAAGAGATGCTGAAATGGAAGACAGTGGGAGTCACACAAATGGACTTTCTGAAATGATAGAAAATGCATTAAAGAAACAGCTTGATGAAGCTATAGAGAAAATCAAATCAGAAATATT
>RJWM01048695.1:0-11261 GCA_004363535.1 Dasyprocta punctata
ATGGGTTTTCCTTTATAGGTGATCTGTTTCTTTTCTCTAACAGCTTTTAATATCCTGTTCTTGTGTTGAATTTCTGGGATCTTGATTATTATATGTCTGGGTGTAGATTTATTTTGGTTATGGCTAGCTGGAGTTCTATATGCTTCATTTATCTGAATGTCACTTCTTTTTCCCATGTTTGGGAAGTTTTCTGATATTATTTCTGTAAACAGAGTGCTTTTTCACTCACACCTATTATTCTTAAATTATGTTCCTTTGGGTTGTCTTGCAGCCATTGAGTTGTCACTTCTAGGTTCCTTGTTATTTTTAAGAGATCTTTCCTTTATTGATCACAAGCTACAAACCTGTCTTCAAAGTCTGAAAGTCTATCTTCAGTTTCTTTTAAGTGGTTTTGCCAGCTTTCAATGGAGTTTTTAATTTCTTGGACATCTCTCTGAATCTGTTTCATGTATTCTAAATCTTTTTTGTATTGTTCATTCAAGGTTTCCTTCATTTTCCTATGCTCCTCCATTTTTTTTATCTGTCTTCTTTAGATGCCTAGCAATTCTTTTATTATGTTTTTCATTTCTTCTTTTACCTGAGTTAGTATTTCTGTTCTAATTTCTTTTATAGCCTCATGAAGTTGTTTCTTTACTTCAGTTGCCATCACCTCAGAAACTTCAGGTGTGTCACTCCCAGTCTCTTCCATGTTTGCATCTCCTCAATTTTCTCTGCTTGGATTGGAGGCCTGAGACTGCCTTCTGCTTCTCTGTCTTGACATATTCCTGGGTTCTTCTGGACAAGTGGGTACTGGGGTCCCATGCACTTTTCACACTGGCTACAGTTTCTCTGAAGTGAGACTGTTTAGTTCTTCTAGCCAGTGCTGGCTATGGATATCTGAGGGTGGCCATTGGGTGCGCTGGTGCAGGGCTGTCTGTTGCTTTTGCCAGCCTGCACTGGCTCCCTGATGGCTGGAGTGCGCATGTGGGCAGGGCTGGCTGCAGCCTGCAGATCTGAGCTGATAACCAGCAGGGATCCTCCACTACTGTCCCTTGAGCATGTGTGGGGCCGCTGCCTCCAGACTGAGCTGGCTACCTGTAGGGAACCTCTGCAATGGCTGCTAGAATGCGTGCAGTAGTGGGGCTGGCGGACACCTTCAAACCTGGGTGACCACCTGCCAGAATCCTCCACTACTGCCCCTGGAATGTGTGCGGGGGTGGGGCCAGCTGCTGCCTCCAGACTGAGCTGGCTACCCACAAGGAGTCTCTGAGATGGCCCCTAGAATGCACGCAGGGGCAGGGCTTGGTCCAAGCAATTTCCACGGGTCTGAGCCCAGCTAGGAGCTGCTGGAGGAAGTGGGAGCAGTTCTGGTGCCAGGCTTATCTGGCCAATCACTCTCTCCCACAGGAGGACCGAGTCCTCTGCACTCACCACCAGCCACTTCAGTCTTCCAGGTCTGCTGCTCCTGTCCACTGCCACTCCCCTCCAATGCTCCCTCTCTCTGCAGAGGCCTCCAGGGTCACCAGCTGCCACATCACCTTGATTGTGTGTCCCCAGGTTCCAACAGCTTCTCTCGCACAGTGGGTCAGCTCCAGGCAAAGGTGTCACCAGCTACCACCTTCTTCTTCACTTAAGTTTTTCTTTTTCCTCTTTCTGTGGGCTTCAATTCTCAGTTTAGATTCTTCCTGGGTCCAGGGGACCCACTTCCTTCCTTCTTGTCTTCCCCATGATGCTGTATTCCAGCATCTGGACTGCATCTCTCAGACAGGCTGTTTACTCTGCTGCTTACTGTTCCACCATCTTCCTAGAAGTCACCCTTCTTGGTGCTATTTATACCTGACTTTTTAATTTAGAATAATCTTTCTCTATCTTATATTTTTTTCTTTAATCTTGACAATTTCTGTTTTATATCTTTGTACTCTATGGTCACATCTTCCCTAAGTGCTTGTACTTACTTTATTATCTACCCTGAGACTTGTGATTGCTTCATCTAATTTCAGATTTTTATATTGCAATGTCAGATGTTTTTACTTGTTTTGCAGTAACATTTCTAGACAAGTTTTAATTTTCTGTAGGAAAGTTGTTCTGCTATTTACTGTATGGTTTTCTTGGTGTATGATGAGCATATTCTTTTTTTGTTTTCCTCACACTGTAATGAATTCAGCTTCCTTTAGCGGTTTGAGGAGACTGCTAAGGATGGAGGTAGTGGTTAAGTACCTTGCCATCATCACTGTTCAAGGAATCCCTCTTTTCTCTCTGTACCAAATGCTCCAATATGATGCTTCCATCTGACCATGCCTCCTCTTCCTCTCAGCTTCCAACCTTGTTCAGGAGTCCTTCAATAGTCAACCTATTATCAGCAGAGTAGTATACCACATATCACTGATCCAGGAAAAAAACAAAATTCAAAGTATGATTTTTAATGAATGCCTATCATTGTTACACTACCAGAAAACCGAAAAGTTGTAAGTTGAAGCTTGGCTAAGTTGGGCACCAGGCGATATCCATTGCCAGAAGACAGAGGAACAAAATCTGTCAGATTTGCATGGAGACTTTGTATCTCATAATTTTATATCCAGTCCTCAAGGAATAAAGGCTACAGACAGTTTTGAATATCCAAAACTGTTTATTTTTCATATTGCTCTTTTCTTTAAAAATTTCCAATGACTAGTTTCTCTTGTTCCTTTTCTACTTTTTAAAGGTGGCTTCTAAAACATTTTAAATTACTATGTAGCCTACATTTTGGATTTACATTGCATTTCTTTCAGAATGCACTGCTATTATCCAAAACATTCCTAAATTAAACAGCACAAAAATAAAACAGAACAAAAATTTGTTAGACAAAAAATAATGACAAATTGGGGAAAATACATTTTCAGCCATGTCACATGCAAGGCCTTGTCATTTTGATAGGGAATTCCTAGGAAAAGAGTTCCTAGAAGTTGAACACCCCAAAATTTAAAATTGGTAGGGAATCCAGATAATTTAAAGAAGAAGAAAAACAAGTGGCCTCTACACACCTAAATATAAGTATTAAAATAGAAATGCAACTAAATCTACATTGAGAATTACTTTGTCATAATTTAGATAGACATACTCCAAGAGTCACTATACACTTTATTGTTGATGTATTTAGGAAAATACATTGTCTCATATATTGTTAGCGAGAAAAATCAGTTGTAAATATTTATCTAAATATCAAATACATTTTCTCTTTGGCCAAACAACTCCCAGATGTATCTTACAGGTATATTTGCAATCATATTAGAAGATATTTGTACAATACTAATGTTAGGATATGTTTGGAAACAGCTCAGGAATTCACCAACAAGAGACTGATAATATAGATCATAGTATTTCATTTGTTCAGTAGAAAACCAGACAACTGTAAAAAAAAGAATGAAGTTCTTTGTGCACTAGTATGAAAAGATCTTTCAGACCAATCAAGTGAAAAGGAGCAAAGTACAGAACCAGGTATATAATGTATACTTTTTGTATGAGAAAGAAAAGGAAAATAAGAATTATATAAGCTTATATTTGTAAATAAAACACAGAAAAGATAGACAGACACTAACAAAAGTATATACCCATGAAAGTCAAAAGGGAGCAGCAAAGAAGCCAGTGTGGCTAGAGAGGAAAGACAAAGGAGAAGAATAACAAGAGATGGCATCAGCAAGATTAAAGGTGGCCACACCACACTGTGTCACGTAAGTCCTAGGGAAGACTTCAGCTTTTAGAGTAAGATGGGGCACCATTAGGGGATTTTAGGATGAATCATGTCATCATCTAACCTGTGTGCTAAAAGGAGCATTTTATCTGCTGTGTTGATGATAGATTGTAAAGGGGTCAGGAGCAATAGCAGGGAACTCAGTTAAAAGGCTCCTGTAATAATGCAGGTGCTAAATGAGAGAGGCTTGGGCTAAGAAGGAAGCAGTGAGTGGTGAGAATGAGGAGACTATGGATGTGTTTTGAAGGTCAAATCAGTAGAATTTGTCATAGAACTGAACATGACATGTGAGAGAAAGAGAAGACTTAAAAATGATCCTCAAGCCCTCTCACTGTCTTCCTTCTCCCACCAGCAACCTGTGACCCTGCATGCCTCTGAACCTCCAGGGCTTTCTCACCCTCCCTCCTTATCTTCTCTTTTTCCTTATTGTGATGCTTCCTTTTCTTCTGAATCTCAGAAGAGCAATTTCTAAATTAATTTCATTAGTACCTGTGCATCAGAGATTAATTGGCATAATAGTGTCACTGAAGAGACTGACAAATGCCATAATCAGATTAAGTTTAGACTGATAATTGCAGCTGTATGGGAAAGAACAATTGGTAGAGATCAAGGTTCTCCTTAAATGACTAAGAACAAACAAGAAGGTGGTGAGGGAAGAGATATGAATGGGACCAACACTGACAAAATAGAAGGATTGCCAACCAGACAATCAGCTTTGACCTGAAGATGACAGCATCCGTCTTTATGCTTATGTGATGCCCTTCATGATCATTCACTGGCAGAGGCAAAGGGGTATAGAAGGATGACATTACAGGATGGGCACTGAGGGAAAAGGAAGTACAGCAGCCTAAACTGTAAAAAGCCTTGTCAAGGGGATTAGATCTGATAAACCACTTTGTTCAGGTGGGAGCAGAAAAACACTGAGGAAGAAAAATGGAATGAGGAGAAGATGTTGGAAGGTTCACAAGATGTTCAAGGTTCACAAGCAGTGACTATAAAATCAAAGAATTGATAAATACACAGGATCCAAGGAAAAAACTAGATAAATATAAAATTTTGGTCCAAGAGTAGATTATTTAATTCTAAAATTTTTTCCTAGTTGATGACAAGTGTTGCAATGTGGTGCTGTGATTAGAAGTGAAGGGTGAGGCTAGGTGAGTAATCATACTAAAGAGTGGCTTGAAAATAGAAAGAGAAGGAAGGAAGAAAGGAAGGAAGGAAAGGGAAAGAAAGGGAAGAGAACAGAAGGGGAGGGAAGGGAAGGAAGAAAAGAAGGAAGGAAGGAGGTTGGGGATATAGCTCAGTGGCATAAGCGCCTGCCTAGCAAGTGCAAGGTCCTGAGTTCGATCCCTGGTACAAAAAAAAAAAAAAGAAAAATTATTAATTGTGATATTTCAACTTCACTTGAGTGAGAACCACCTTGGAGAGTAGTAAACCTCCAGTTGTGTTTGTAAATGACTGACTTGTAGGCTGCAAACTAGGGAGGAAATCCCATCCAGGATGTGGGTATAACACTAATAAGCCAGTAACCTGGACAGAATAAAAAGGGAAAGAAAAAGGAAGTATATCCTATTTGCTTGTTTGCTTGTCTTTGTTTTTTGAGACAGAGTCTCCCTATGTAGATCAGGCTGGCCTCAAACTCACAGTAACATTCCTGCCTCAGCCACCCGAGTGCCCAGATAACAGACATGTGTCACCATGCCTGGCTTGTCCTTTCTCTTCATAAGCCCTCTAGTCTTCTCCATTTCCTGCACACGTTGGTCTCCAGTTCCTTCAGGCTTCCAGCACGAACTCCAGCCTTCCCATACAGACTCCTCAGGTTTCCAACACAGATTTATACTGGTGAAACTGCGGGGAGTTCCAGGCCGTCAAACTTTGACTGGATCCTCTGGCTCTTTGTGTTCTTCCGCCTCTGATTCTGCAGACAGCCACTGGGGCTCCCTCCCTTCTGATCACATAGACTACCTGATAAACGCCTTATGTAATTGTGCAAACATTTTATATTGACTCTGTTTCTCTAGTGAACCCTAACGTATACATAGAAAGAGACAGACAGACAGATGGACAGAGAAGAAATATTTACTGAATTAGAAAATTGGTTTAACTTCTCATCTTCTTAAAGGGAAACTATTCTTTAAAAAAACAATGATAATTTGAATAAGAGAGTAGGGCAGGGTCACCTGTAGCTAGAACAGCTTCTTGTAGGGAGTTTTTTTTTTTTTTAAATAGAGAAAAGCCTGTTTTCACTTTGAATTTTAGGATCTCCTTTGTGTACAGTTATCAGAGTGGCAAAATGAAATGTGGAAACATGACCCTCATCTTAAGGATTGCAGATACAGTTGCTTGAAATCCACTTACCTCTCCTGTTCCACATCCTAATTTAGGTTCATCTGATTAGCTCATATTTATAATGTTTCTTGAGTGTCGCTTTTGCCCTCCTGGGTATTTTCTCAAAAAAGTTAAAGGCATCATAGCACAACAATACATGCATAGCATTTACAGCAGCACAATTCATAATAGCTAAATCTTAGAAGGAGTTTATATGTCCACCAACAGATGAAAGGATAAAGAAAATGTGGTATTTTCACACATTGAAGTACTACTCTGACATGAATAAAGATAAATGTGAGTCATTTGTAGGAAAATGGATGCATCTTGAGACTATAACTTGAAGTGAAATAAATCAGAAACACAAGCATAAATATTGCATGGCTTCTCTTATGTGAAAAATCCAAATTATAAATAAAAAGCAAAATAAAAATAAAAGATAATAGGAACTAGGGAGACAGATCTTTCTATAATGAGAAGGGGATCAATAAATGGAGGGGGGAAGGAGGGAAAGGAATGAAAAAAGTAATTAAGATGTGTTATGTACATGTACCAACTCTGCTCACAGAATGTAAACATTATGCATTGCAAACATGTAGTAACAAAAGCCATAAATGATAAAACAGAGATTTATGAATTCCCTGCTCAGACAAAACCAGTTAAGCTACATAAGGGAAAATCAACTTTGCTTTTTTTAATGTGAATGAAAACTTGGTTTATTTCTTGTAATGCATCTGATAACCATAAACAAAACTTCATGCTCTAAAAATGGTATAAGGTAATCACCTTAACATATGGGAACCCCTAGTATAATAGTCAATAATTATAAAAATTTCACAACATCTTTTTGTCTCATGTGCTGTTGTATAATGACGCCCCTTTGAATGTCTTACTACTTTCAGATCGAGGCCTTTGGATTATGATCTGTACTTTCTCTTATTTTATGATAATAAACCTTTAAAATCTGTCTAACTTGTTCTCATTTTATTTTTGACACTTTGTGGTATCAGAAGTGGAATCCAAAAGGTTCCTCTGATGAGCTGCTGTGTAACCAGATACTGGTACCTACGTAATCCATTGCACTTTCTCACTGTATCCAGAGTTCCTAATTAAATCTTGAATCTGAAATCACTGTTTCTTCTACATAAAAGGGTTATTCTGTTAAGCTTGGGCAGGCTGTCCTTTTCTACTCAACAGGTAGGACCAGAGGCTCTGTTTCCTTGCATCCCAGAATAGTAACTCCTTGGGCTAGATTTCCGGTAGCTTCTTGGCCACCTTAGGGAAATCAAAGGCTAGGCTGTTTCCTCCCAGTCCAAAACATCTGGAAATCCTCTGTCTGGGATGCTGACCACCAACATGTTTAAGAACTATAAGTTGGAAACACAAGAAGACAAATATCAACTGTTCTCAGTGGTTTATGGAAACCAGTAGGTCAAATTCATAGAAGTACAGAAAGAAATAGCAGTCAGTAGCAATGAGAGAAGGAAGGGGCAAAAGAAATCAAGGGGAATTTTTAAGGACTGGGAAGGGTTCTGGGAAAAGAGGAAGGAGGGGGAATCAAAGGTAGAAAAAAGGTGAATGGGTGCAATCAGTGCAAATAGTGAATCTCATTAATTTTATAAGAATAATAAGAAAAAGAACTATGGACTGGAATCTTATGCCTCTTTGGGGAAAAAATGGGTTAACATTACTGGAAATAATTTGGAATTGCTGTGCCCACTTTGGAGAAACTAACTTAATTAAAATAGCCCATCTTAAAGGCACAGTTGAAAATAGAAGACATAAAATCTCTGAAAAACCATGGAATACATTTTTAGTATGCAAAGCTTCTAAAAGACAGACTGACTCTGAAATAGACTCACGAAGATTCCTTACAGTATTCTAATGAGAGGCCAAAGGCCAAAATTCAGATGGACTTAACTGATGGGATAGAGCCACCTGCTAATCCTTCTGCCCCTCTCTAGCCTCAGTTGCCTGAATCCACTGACCCATTGATCCCTTACACTTTCCTCCAAAACCCCTCAGCAACAAATGTTCTTTATGACCTGAACCTAATGAAACTAGGGTACCAGCCTTAGTAATATTTAAAGACTGGTCTCAAACTGAACTGCAAGCCTTCATAAAAGATTTTTCAATTTCAAAAAATAATAATAATAATCCAGAATTCTCTGACTATCAGCAAATTTTTCACAGGGTAGTCAATCCTAGAAATGGTTAAAAATGGCCACAAGAAATCAACTGAATGATCCCACTAAAGATTTGGTAATTGCTGCCAAGTGTGTCTTTAAGAATAAAAAGGAGCTAGAAAATATGACAATTGAAGTTATAACTAGGGATTTTCCTGTGAAAATAGACTGGACCATAATCTAATCTTGTAAAAAGATGACTCTGCTTTGGACTAACATTATCAACTTAGAAGATATATTTAAACGGCACTCTGGTCTTAGTGGCCAAAACAATGAAGTGGTTTTGTCAGCCCATTTTGTTAATGGACTATGCAGACAGATAAGTGATTTACTACGGAAAGATAAACTAGAATGGTAAGTTACTCCCTTGACAGAGTTACAACATTTAGTAGAACATTTTAAGAAAACATTCAAACTAAAAAGAAACCAAGCATCAAGTAGATTTGTAACCATACCATTCCAATAAATTGTAGGAGCTCCATCCTAATGTTAAAACACCTTCCTTCAATAACTCTTTCAATAAAGGCATTTGTTATTATTATAAGCAAAAAGAACACTGAAGAAGGACTTTCCCTGTAAGTCCCTAAAATGAGCAGTTTAAGCCATAGGACTGGTTATGCAGGCAGACCCTCAGCCTTGCCTTCTGCGGTAACAGTCAGTATTGACAGGGCTCTAAGGGATTGCCCAGCATGCCACTTCCAGTAATTCCTCTAAATCAACAAGGACAAACAAAACTTGAAATAGATGAAATTTGCACTGCATTGATAGATACTAGAGCAACTTTCTCTACTTTAAACTCCATAGTGATACAACAAGAACTTCCTCAGAGTAAATTTAAAAAGAAAATGTCAGTGTTGAGAGTTTTCAATAAAATTTGAGAGAATCCTTTCCTGGAACATGCAGCTGTCACCCAAGTCTCTGTTCTGAAAGTCATTCTTTTCCATTATGTAATACCGCCCCAGGTAGTAAACTGTTTTCTAAACTGAGAGGTCAAATCAAATTTCCCTAGGAGAAATAACTAGAAATTCTTGAACTATACCGAAATATTATGTGTTCTATGGGACAAAATTGCCTGTGCTAAGAGGGCCTTTAAATTTCATTATAATATAAATATTAATGAAGAGTTTAACATTTCATGGGCCTCTACTAAAAGGTGAAAAATTAAAAGTACTGAATTTATTAAAATTTTAATTGATTCTTCAAAACCTAAACTGTCTCAGTACCCTTTAAAACCTAAAACCATACAAGAAAGGACTTCCTCATATAACAGAGGACTTGGTGAAACAAAGGCTTATTATCCTCATACTGATTTTTATAATACTACAATCCTACCCATCCCAAACCCTTATGGATTGTGGTGAAGATTTGCACAAGATCTGAGAGCTAGAAATAAAATGGCTATTCCAAGAGTTCTGGGGGTGCCTAACCCAAATTCCCTAACAGCAAATGCGCTTGCTGAATCCAAATGGTTCAAAATAATGGAATTATGTTCTTTTTTTTTTTTTTTTTTTTTGGCATTTTTGTAGACAAAGAGAGACAGTATTTGTTTGCCTTTACTTGGAGAGACCAACAATATACTTAGGAATACCTTATGGATTTGCAAAAGCTCTTTCATACAAGACTTAAAAACTCTACAACTCCATAGAAATTCTACCCTGATTCAATGTATATGTGATTTTCATCTTTCTGCTTCATTTAAAAAGGACATGGGAGCTGATTCAGGAACTGATTCGACATCTTTGCTGCCATAGCTGGCGTAGGAAGGTCATAAATCTTCCCAGGTCAAGCTTTAGCTCTTCCAAGAACTGGCACATTATCAGATCATGATTAATCTGCAAAAAGAATTTATCTCAAGCAAAAAATAATAATAATATAATAAAAGCTATCAAAAAATTATCCAGAACCACCAAGAGGCTTCCATGAACTTGAAGGACATTATTGCAGGTCCTGAGCTGCCAATTTTTCTTTATTGTCTCCTCCATTCTATCGACTGACCAAAAATAACACTCAGGAGCCTCATCATTGGAAAACAAAATGTGAAAGGTTCTTACTGAACTTATATGACTTTTAAAACATCCTCCCATGTTAGGACTTCACAATTCCTCTACACTCTTCACATTTTCTGTGGATGGAATAATCAGGCTATCTGCTTCTTCACTCAGGAGCATGGATGGAAAAACAAACCTGTAGCTAACTAGTCTGGAGTGAGACTCAGAGGTGAAGCATATCCAAGTCGTTGGAAGCCAGTAACTGCTTGTAGAATACTTTCCTAACTCAGTCAAGGAAATGATTTGTCTGTATGCTCTTCACTCTGTAAAAAGCTTATTAAATAGAGAATATGCCCAATACTTTTCAGCTAACAGACATTTGTGTCAAATGTTACTTCCAAACTAGATTTACAATTACTATTGTAATCTCATTAATAGTATATCATTAACTATTCAAAATGGGTAATCTATGTTAATGACTTGTATGCTAAAAATTCTAAAAGACCATACCAAACTGTATATTTTTTTAACCCAATAAAAGTAGTTAGAAAGACTATTTCCTTGATTTTCAGCCCAGCCTGCATAATTATTTGCCCTCATACTGATGGTATATAAGTCCTTTGAATAGCTCGTGGTTTTGGACTTAACTTTCTGTCCAAAAAAGACATAAGATAATAATTTTTAACTAATCCCCTGATACTTGGGAATCTCTGTTGCAGTAGCCAATTATTATAAAGGTTGAATGACATCCTCACTGTTACTTTATAAGCCATGTATAGTGTCGTGTTTCTGAACTCCTTACCATTTTCAATTTGAGGTTTCCCAGGTCACGACTTACATTTTCTTTTACTGTAGAATAAAAGTTTTAAAATTTTTGTAACTTGAGATGATACTATTTTTGACACTTAGTAAAGCTTTTCTGAAAGTTTGAACTAATTTAGTTCTCTCTTTTCAAAATTTTTGCAGCACTTCATAATTTTCTTTTGTCCCAGAACCCAGCTGTAATGAAAAAAAATTATATTCATTATTATTTGTTCCCTTCTTCTCTCCTAC